>CM055277.1:19503981-19539268 GCA_029237695.1 Conchocele bisecta
TAATTAGAGTACGTGGAGAAGGTTTAACCTCATAATGGAATTGTTTCGTTTTTTCTAGTGTGTGTATGTTGTCGCCCGGCTACCAGATAACGAGTTATCCATACCCGGAAGAGATTTACTTATTTCTAGTCGCAATAACTCAATAAGTCAAATCGATCGCGTTATCTTTGAAATAAATGAAGATCGTATGATAAATTATATTGACGATCCTAGGCCCTACTTACATTATCAGTCAATTTTTGAAGGCACCGTGTCTCAGATGATGTCTCAGATACTCAATATGACACACGCCATGTGATTCTGTACCTTCGGACATCTACGTAATTTCATTAAATACGTTTACAAAATTTACAATATTTTTCATAAGTTCACAAATTTTTCAGAGTACATGCGGAATTAAATTCCGCATGCACTCTGAAAATTTTGTTAACTTTTGACGCCATATTGTAAATTTTGTAAACGTATTTCAGGAAATTACGCAGATGTCCTAAGTTACAAAATGATATGGCGCGTCTCATATGTGATGTTTCGTTTCATGCACTGCAAATGACCTATATCAACCAATCACACAGTTCCTGTTGATCGTACAGTCTCACCATTATACTAGATTTTCCATGTTCTCTGACCTGTGGTATATGTATAGGTTATTCGATTTGTATGTGGATATATGCACGAGTTCCGCATCGTGCGATATTGCGCGCAATATCATTGCGCGGCGGAACGAGAGGAATATATCCACATACAAATCAAATAAGCTTTTTATTTTATACCTACATCACTCGCAATTTATATGCGCCTCATATATTATACAAACAATACATATAATAAACAATTAGTGGCGATTTAGAACGAACTGCAATATACCCCTGCATTATTATATACGTTCTTTCGTTTTCCATTGAAACACAATAGAACGCAAGACGTCCTACATGTATATTTTTCCATAATGACGTCTTGTGAGATCATATTGGTCAGTGCCGGAACTACGCTTCACATCGCAAAATAGTTCCTTCTAAATCGCCACTAATTTGTTTATTTTATTTAGATTTTGTATATTTTTTGAAGTACATATAAATTGCGAATGATGTACGTATATAATAAGAAGTTTGTTTGATTTGTATGTGTATATATGCCACTCGTTCCGCCGCGCAAAGATATTGCGCTCGTAACGCAATACATGTATTTGAAAAGTCGCACATCCGTATTGGATACAAAATCACATGGCTTGTTTCGTATTTGATCGTGAACACTTATTGCATCCTATTCAGTTGCCTCTTTAAAACATACCCATTGTTTCTCTCATATTAAATTGCCTCTTTCCAACCAACGGAAGTGGATACATTACCTCGGATCAGGTTCCCGGCCGTCTCGCGCGTTACAATTACTGAATTAACGAGCCGGACACAAGGTCCAGTAGTACCACTTCCGTTGGTTGAAAAGATGGCGAGCGTCCTGCCTTCTAGAATATATTTAATATAAGAGTGAAAATGAGTATGATGTAAAGAGCGTTTTGTCGTCTGTACTTTTCAGATTACATTTACACACACTGCGGAGACACGTTGTATGTCAGCTCTACCCAGCAAGTGCATCTCCAGCTGTCTTCATATCAGTACCTTAACAACAGGGACTGTCGACTTCGTCTACGTGTACGCAACAATATTCACTTGCCCACTCAGTAGGCACAAACTGTTCTTTATATCGGCGACATCAACTGACACATTTTCTGGCAATATAAACATTCATTCACAATTGATTCTCACGTATTGATTGGCATTATTATATATTTTATATCAGACGTAAATTTCCACACTGATATCAGGGGCAATAACCGTGTTTCATTAAAATGCTAACATACATTACTATTTATTCTCTGTATTATGTTTTTGATGTGCAATGATCATACTTTATAATCTGTCGAACATATTATTTTTTTCAGGTGACGCATTTAATTAGTATAAATAATTAAAAAATATGCCTCATTTGCATATGAAAATAGCATGATACCACCGTGAGTCACTATCAGTAACATACATATTAGCAAATGATTATATCTGTATAGCGCCTACTCGTAATTTTTGAACTGGTGGAATAGTGACACAATAATACATTTATTGAATTCCTATAAAGAACAGTTTGTGCCTACTGAGTGGGCATGTACCTTTAAATAAGCCACATGTTAAACAACAGTAAACGCAACAACCCATGTTTTTATTTATTCCAGAAGAATAGTATACAGTTAGTTCGTGGTCATTCGGGGAACAGTCAAAACTATTACCGCGAGGGATGTGGACGACCCAGAATGACCATGAAATAACCTTTGTATTACACAACCTGTTAACAGTGTATGTGACACAATAAACGTGGGGCGCGTCGACTGACCGATCTACGTTGAATTTTATGACGTAATGTTCGCCAAAGATCATGACGTCATGATTTCCAGGGGTGAAATAGTTTTACAGGGCACGCGGAACTATTGACCGGACACGCTGAGCTATTTGCACAGGCACGTCAGAACCCAGGCAATTAGTCACAAATATAGAATATCAACTTATATAGGGAGTTGGGTAATATTCGCAAACATACCACTTCGGATATGCATGTATCATCCGTAAAACCGTACCACGTCAGATATGCACGTATCATCCGTAAAACCGTACCACGTCAGATATGCACGTATCATCCGTAACACCGTACCACGTCAGATATGCACGTATCATCCGTAACACCGTACCACGTCAGATATGCATGTATCATCCGTAAAACCGTACCACGTCAGATATGCACGTATCATCCGTAACACCGTACCACGTCAGATATGCACGTATCATCCGTAACACCGTACCACGTCAGATATGCATGTATCATCCGTAACACCGTACCACGTCAGATATGCATGTATCATCCGTAACACCGTACCACGTCAGATATGCATGTATCATCCGTAACACCGTACCACGTCAGATATGCATGTATCATCCGTAACACCGTACCACGTCAGATATGCATGTATCATCCGTAAAACCGTACCACGTCAGATATGCATGTATCATCCGTAACACCGTACCACGTCAGATATGCATGTATCATCCGTAACACCGTACCACGTCAGATATGCACGTATCATCCGTAACACCGTACCACGTCAGATATGCATGTATCATCCGTAAAACCGTACCACGTCAGATATGCACGTATCATCCGTAACACCGTACCACGTCAGATATGCACGTATCATCCGTAACACCGTACCACGTCAGATATGCATGTATCATCCGTAAAACCGTACCACGTCAGATATGCACGTATCATCCGTAACACCGTACCACGTCAGATATGCACGTATCATCCGTAACACCGTACCACGTCAGATATGCACGTATCGTCCGTAACACTGCACCATGTCAGATATGCACGTATCGTCCGTAACACCGTACCACGTCAGATATGCACGTATTGTCCATAAATAACACCGTACGGAAATCATTGTTAAATTATAAATGACCACTTGGTTGTATTAGTCGATATCCCGTCATTCGAGTGAAGCGGACGTTTCCAGTTGGTTCTGTAACATCTGATCGTGATCTGCACTGTTCGCCACCTCAATCAATGAAAAACCCGCCATGCTTCTAACAAGCAATATCTATATAAAGTGTAATCAACTGCCATTTTGAAATACCGGATTAATTCCCGAGACATCTGGAAATCCGATAAAGAAACGAGTGCGGAGCACGAGTTTCTTTGTCGGATTTACAGATGTCAAGGGAAATGATTTTGAAAATTTTGACGTTAGCGTATGAATTACTTCTTCGCCGGAAATGACGTCAAAACGTGACGTCAATTACGTCTCGCGAACGTCTAGCAGGAAATATTTCCTTCAAGGAAATAAACCCCTCCAGAATCACGGTAAATCACTGGGAAGTATGTTATATAGATCGGTATCGGGCTACAGGATTGTGGTATATTACCAAGAGCTACACTGGCCACAAATATCATAAGCCTCTTTTCTCCAGTCACTGCCATATATTAGTGTCGTGGATCCCATGGAAATGACTACAATATTTATATTTTCAGACGTTCGGAAACAAATTCCACGTGCATTTCTCGAGCATGGGCATCGAGTATACATCCGGCTGTACTTTTGACTACCTCGAAATAATGGGCGTGTATCAAGATATTAGGTTCATAGCTTGTAAGTCACATGATGTCTTTATCCATTGATGAAATATACGGTGAGTAATATCAAAATGCAGCATCATGCATTGACGCTGATAAGAATGGTGTGCACAATGATGTATACTACTGTCTGTTCCACGTTTTGCTGCCGACGAACTTGTGGCCATTAAACATATTCAATCCAAAACATATTTAAAAGTAAGTAATTTTTCATCAATAACAAAAATGTCACCCTCCTAATTTGTTCACTCGATGGAATTGAGTCAAATATTTATTTTACTGCGAAAAAGCTATATTACTATATGGGAATTTAATATGGGGGCTAAAATAGATTGTTTTTAATACGGGCGATGAAGCAAAGGCCGTAGGGCGAAATGCTTCACAAGCCCGCTTTATGCTACGCGTGTACGAAAACTTATCATTCAGTGAAACTAGGTTGAACATAGGACTGACAGTGTAAAATTTGTTTTACCGTCCATGGGCTAGTAGTTTACGACATTGGTATTTTACTAATACGGGCGACGAATAAAACACAATGTATATCACGTCGGAAAGTATACGGAATATAGTATACGAAGTCCCTGCATTTGAAAATATTTGCGTTGACAGAGATAGTTTTTGCATCGATTCTCCATAGCCTATCCAGCGCTCCCAACAATCACGTATCCACATGGACCCTGTGAGAATATGTTCTGTGACTGCTCCAGCTTCATATCCCCTGCCACGTCAGCAAATACCGCACCCGGTCGGTCCATCACAACAAACTGGTCCATACAGAACCGGCGGTAGAGTGTGGGATAGGTGACCTCCAGAACCTGAATCCTCTCCAAGTACCATAATGCATACCACAGATATTTGATAGCATCAAACTCACGTAGGATCCCATCGAAGTCTTCACTGTTCCGTCAATGTAATGGCCAGTTACTATCACGGTCTGCAACACTCTGTTTAATGATTGCAACGATCTTCCAAAGTTCATGAAGTAATGACACAATTCCGATTTCTCCTGGCACAAATGTCTTAAATTGTTGACGGAGATCTGCAGCATCAGCGGATACCTTCTCAAAATTGGGGACACACCCCTCCCGCTTCTTCGTTTGTAATACATCATTGAGCTCAATGGCTGACTAGACAAAGGGTACAGACGTGTGATCATTGGACTGCCAGAATGCATTCCACATGAGAGAATCAAGAACCTCCGATACGATAACCATTCCTGTCAATGACCTGACGTAATGGCAACCAGACATCACAGCTGAAACTGTTTATTGTCGAAAAACATCACGATCAATGAGTGCATCGCTCATACTACTGCCACTTAGGTACCTTCCTGCACATCGCAGGAGTATCATTAAGTTAGCAAAGTGAAACATTTTCAACATTGGAAAAAGGTAATCGAAAGTTTCCGGCTCACTCATGACTATATCAACAACAATGTAATACACACCCTCATCAGAAACTATGGTCATATTATATTGATTCAGCTGGCGCCGGGATGCCTGGAAATTGGTCAGTGCCTTGCGGACAGTGGCATATTCTGTCACAGGAGAAGGGATAACAGGAAGGAAACCAACTCTCATCAGTGGCACGTTTCCTGTCGTGACCAGTGCATGTTTGCCATCCCAAGGAGGTAGCTCGCCAGGTGCTGCAGCCGAGTATGGGAGTCCACAGCGATAAGTGATATGAGGAATTCGGTATTGGCTGACTGATCTACAGCTTCTTCAGTATCAGATAAAATGTTCACTACGATGTTTTCTGCAAACCTAACGTGAGAGGGTATACTTTGGCAAGGAAGTTTTTCTTTTGACGGACGCACACATTTTGAGAGATTCCTGCATGATACGGAAGATTTTGACTTAGCTGGCGAAATGGTGTCCTGGTAGAGCGCCTGCGCTGTACAATGTTTGCCGTGGATACCGGAAATGGAGGAATTATCTTCGAAATATTCATTTGTCAAAGGCACCAAATGCCCAGCCATCATCAGACAAATGGCTTGGAATGGGCACCCCAGTGACCTCTGATAACTGTATTGTGTAAGCACACATGATACACCGTGATCGCTTCACTTCATTGTAGCTGGCAGAGGTCCCTACTCTGCTTAGTGATGTGAGTATCTCCCTGCTGCTGCGTGTCGTTCCATACATATATTTTCCTAGCATTGTGTGGAGTGGAGTTTTTCTTCGGCCGTGGTGAATATGGTTATATGTCATCTTGAAATGACAGTTAAAAGTTTTGAATGCCGATTTTGCATAGCCCATCTATCCTATGCATTGGTGTATTACAGTATTAACAACACTGTCCTTAAAAGTAATCTGGATACAATACACGCTGTATATGGAAAGTGGCGCGAAAGATCAATACAGCGCTATGCTTTATATTACAATGCAAATATTACAATGTCAATAACATGTGTATATATGATGTATATAAATTAAAGAGATGTCCTATGAGGGGATGGACAGGGGGCGCGAGGTGACAGAGTGTGTTTGGGGGGACGGGGGAGGGTGGAGAATGTTTGTTAAATTGTAATGTTTTGATGTTTTTGGTGATGTTCGACCTTGACCTTGACCTTAGTATGTGAAGTTGACCTCAAATAATGAATATGATGTCAATAATCGATTCCCCACACCCTAAAACATATGACACGATGTTTTTTCACATACTTCTATGGTGTGTGGTATAATATTTACATTTTCAATATGTCTATCGGCGGCCATCTTGGATTTACACCCCTGGTGGCCATTCGCAGCCGGTTTCGAAAAAGCACCTGTGTCATTTCTAAAGGTGAATGGTCCAATAACTGAAATCAAGTTTCAAAATCTCTTGCGGATGAGTTGTATACGGGGTTTTATACAGGGCCTGGACTACCAGGCTTATTTATCAGTTAGTGCGTAACACACAATTCTATAGATGCTGATCTGGAACTACACTGGTTGCAAAACCAATAAGATCCATTTCTCCTGTTACAGCCACTAATGATATATACAGTGAGTTAGATGTTTTTTCTATGGGATTGTAATATGAAGTGAATTTTTTTTAATTTGGGAACCAATTTACAAAGTTTAAGTTTGTTGCCGTAGTTATATAATTTTAGATATCTGTACCAGTTTTAGTGTCATTTTCCTTACCGTTTCGCTTTTTACGCATTGTAACATCTCTCCACCTCCATTCTACACATGTTAAATTTCCATAGGACATAATAACTTAACTTCAAAGGTACATGCCCACACAGTAGGTACATAATGTTCGTTATAGGAAGTGTTAATAAGTTCATAATTGTGTCTCTTATCACTGTTCCACAAGGTCTAAAAATTACGAATGCCCGCTATACACCATTAATTACCTAACGTATTGATTGGTATTATTATACATTATATATCAGACGTAAATTTTCACACTGATATCAGGGGTGATAACCGTATTTCCTTAAAATGCTAACGGGCATTACCATGTATCTGTATTTATTTGTTGATGTGCAATGATCATACTTCATAATTTGTCGAAACTATTATTTGTTCAGGTGACGCATTTAAATAAAAAAAAAAAAAAAATATCATGCCTCATTTGCATAGGAAAATAGCCTGATACCACTATCAGTAAAATAAATATTACCAAATGATTATATCTGTATAGAGGGCACTCGTATTTATTTTAGAACTGGTGGAATGGTGACACAATGATACACTCATTTAATTCTTATAAAGAACTGTGTGTGCCTACTGAGCGGGCATGTACATGTACCTTTAATATACGTATTTGGCCACAAACCCCACGGGCGGATCTTTCGTGCAAGAGACTGTCAGCGTCATTTTCATTTGTATTTTCCAGAGAACGCCCGTAATGAACGTGTCCACAGTTCAGCCGGTGAATCCTTGGATGGCCAACACGTCACAAGTTCCACCACCGTCCTACGCCGCGCAGTTGCGCTAATACTAACATTTACTAACTAAAGGCCATACCATTGTTTTTCTCTGTTAAAGGTACATGCCCACTGAATAGGCACAACATGTTCTTTATCTCAGAGCTAACATCTAACACATGTTCTACCTAAATAAACATTAATTCACCATTACCCCACGTATTGATTGGTAGTATTATACATTGTATGTCAGATGTAAATTTCCACACTGACATCAGGGGGCGATAACCGCGTTTCCCTAAAATGTTAACGGACATTACTATTAATTATCTGTATTTATTGTTTGATGTGCAATGATCATACTTTATAACCTGTCGAAAATATTATTTTTTCGGGTGACGCATTTAATTAGTATAAATAATAAAAAAAGCATACCTCATTTGCATATGAAAATAGGCTGATACCACCGTGCGTCATTTTCAGTAAAATACATTACTAAATGATTATATCTGTATAGCGGGCACTTGTAATATTTAGAACTGGTGGAATGGTGACACAATTATACACTTATTTAATTCCTATAACGAACATGTTGTACCTACTGAGTGGGCATGTACCTTTAAGTGTCCACCCAGATGGCCAAAATCTACCTACGTATCCGTTAAAAACAAACAACCTGAAGATCTTGACAAAAACCGAATGTAAATATATGTTAAAAACTTCCTCAACCCTTTGCAAAGGCTTAAGGAAGTTTTTAGCATAAATTTGGAAGTTTTTAGCATAAATTTAAATTTCCGCCACCAAAAAAATAAGAAGAAAATACTCTAATTAAATGTATTAAGTGTAAATTCATGAACGGATATAAAACGTGCACACTTCTGCAATCAGTTTTCATATTACTTTGCCAGTAAATAGTGTCAAATAGCATACAGAGTTTGTTTGTTTTTCCACAGAACCGCTCTAAAAACCTACCCGCACACGGACGCTTAAAAGAGAAAGAACTTTGTATGGCCTAATACCTAAAAAGTATTGACAATGTCTTGTAATGTGTGGTGCCGTCAACCCGACCCAACTTTCTGAAAGTCGATAAACAAATACAAAATGTCATACATTTTCACCGTACCAAGTTACAAGAAGTCACAAATTCGATCACTTTCGTCATTATACCTGTTTAGTATGTGTTTGTTATATATGTAAGAGCAAGTTGCCAAGCAAGTAATAATTATGATATATTGACATATACAACTATCAAACTCAATGTGTATGATCACGTGGTACTAATAACAACAACAACAAGTACTGAAACTTCAAGAATATTTCTGATTCAAAGTGCGTATTCTGTTATATTGTCCTTATTACGAAACGGACTTTGATGAAATATGGCGCACCAAAAGCTGCATTTCGTGGTATTTGTATTTTCGTCCAAACTTCTCTCGTTTTTGCAAAAAATCGATTTCCGTGTCTACCGACACGGAAATCGATTCTTCGCAAAAGTAAGACATATGTCTGTGCAGAACTCCCTAGATGACCAAATGCAGCTCATGAAGACGCGTTTGATGCGCCATATTTCATAAAAATCCGTTGCATTCTAAGGCAAATATCGAATAATACTTACTTTTGAGTGGGCGACGTTGTTGTTGTTGTAACCACGTGATCATACACCTTGTACATAGCGCTACAAAAACCACAAACATAATAAACAATAGGCCCAAATGGTAATGTATCGCTCCCCTGAAATGAGTATCCGCATTGTAAAGTAAATACAAAATAACACTGACTGTTCCATCAAGATTTATTTGCAAGTTCATAAAATGGCATTACGATATTTGTTCAGGTTGTCTCAAAGTATTTACAGCCAATGTGGGTTAACTGATCGGGTCAGTTTTGCATTTCAAGAACCGAACAGGAAAACATAAGCTCTATACATATACACTCATTTAGTAAATAAATGTAAAACTATAATAACATAATTCATAAGATCTACCACGTCTGAAGGTGACTAATCCAATATTTCGAAATTAAGCGTCTTACTAAATGGATGTTAATGCACCTTTCAATATTTCGGCAGCCATCTTGGATGACGTAATTATTTACTTTCGACAAAATATGTTCCAGAGTGATCGTCTTATAGATACCTTCGACATTACGCAAACATTGTATTAGCGAGCCTACCTCACCAAACCCCCGGTTACCTATGTAAACAGCGGGTTTGGTGAGGTTGCCGCGCAATAGGTAATGCGGTCAAATAGGTCACGATGCAGTGACTATTTTCAATCAATAACTTATGTTGTAAGCGATTGTAATGTGTATTTTCAATATTTATATTATTAAAATGTATCATATCGGTACCCCTTTAAGTAATATTTGTATATTTTAAATGTAATGATGTTGTCATGAAGCGCATGAATATAAGTATTAATTAATCCAGTTTATATTGAGGCAAATCACACAGCCTAAAAACATAGTGCTGGAGTATAAACCATAGTATCGTATATTATTCATAAGTATATCACTATTAAACATTAATTACAATATGTATGCATATTATTAAAACAGTAGATGCTACCGCTGTTTCGCTGTATGTGATATTTATAACAAAATATTTTTTTTATTCGTCCGCGTACGGATTTCTGTCACACAAAGCGCCATTTTCAGTTCATATTTTGACCTGTGCATATGAACCGGACTAAGTTTAAACAACGCTCGATTCCGTCCAATTCAGATTTCTCTGCAGAATGTTCAGACTAACTACATATTAAGTAATGTTGCTAAATAAGTGTTAACGGCTGGAACATGGTTATCACTAAAAGGAAGAAACCACAGTCGTATTATTGAAAAATAAGATTTACCTGAGACCTCATGGAGGCCGCCATTAATCCAGTGTAAACAATAGACCGTGTGATCCCATTTCCTGAGTAGCCCCCGCTTAGTGAAACGATGTGCTAATCATGATATTATGTTCCCCAATAATTGGAAACGGTTTGAATTTCTCGGTAAAAACTACGAAAGTCATAAAAAAATAACGATGTATATTTAACATTGGATACGCTTAAACGATATTACTCTCTCATCGGATCGTCAGTTGTCGTCGATAGCGATTTAACGTACTGATCTGGTGTCAACTTTCAACGCCATTTGTTGAATATATGGTTAATTTTGGAAATAAATGCAAATTACGATGACGTCTGCTCTGAAATATCTGTCAACATGCGGACGTAATTTAAGGAAATCGATTATATTTTAATGCTACATCTGTGACTAATTACGAATTTATGTATGGTCTTTGGCTACACCCGACACATTATTAAACAGATCTAGTTGTAAATACACGTCGCTTTGTGTGGGGAAAAAATCGATAATGCGTAGTTGTGTGTGACGAGGTGTAGATCTGATGACACCACACAGCTGTGACCCTTAGGCAATGTTTTGAAATTGACGTGTCGTTTTGATGTGTGCCGCAACACCTCACTGTCGGAGACAACATGACAATTAACGATATACTCTCGATTATACACAGATCTATTAGACGGCTGGTTATTTAAAATAAAGAGTAGTTCAGTACACCTTCGCGATATTGTTTTTAGAAAATCAGTAATATTTTCCGTAAATGGTGTTGAAAAGTTGACAAAAATTCTATCACCTTATTTAGTTGTGCCGATATTGTTTTAAAAAATCAGTAATTTTTTTCCGTAAATGGTGTTGAAAATTGACAAAATATATAGCCGCATTTCTCCGATATTCGTTTAGAAAATCACCAATATTTTCTGTAAATGGTGTTGACACAAAATGCAGCGTTCACGCGGAATTCAAATAAAATACAAAATAATAATTTAATAAATAGACGCCGATGGCTACTGTGTTTGCGGCCAGTGAATTCTGGTCGTGGTAGCCACAGGCGCAGTTCGAACAGTGTTGTGAGCAGATGGAGGACAATAATTATTTCAAATTCATAAAAAAATGTTTGCTGTCCGAAAATTAATTAATTGTGACAGCCAAAAAAAAAAGATTTTGGGACAGTAAAACATTATATGGTATAGACAGTATAGACAGTACCTCAAACTTAAAAGTATAGACAGTACCTCAAACTTAAAAAAACAGTAACAAACTGTCTGTGTATATATTACTTAAACTTAAAACATCAGTAACAAACTGCCTGTGTATATATTACTTAAAGACAGACACTTTAATTGTTTGTAAGTTTCTATCAATTTATAGGTATTTTTATTGAAATCATAAAATTGTGAAAATATTAAAAAATATTAAAATCACAAAAATAATATATAAATTTTTTTTATACCACGTCGAGGTTTGAACCCCCGACCCTTTCGGGAATCGGTAATCAAATCATTGAAGTCGGCGACCTTAACCTCACGACTGTTGCGCCACTTATGACAATCACAGTTATACAGAAGTGCTATCAGTATTACGCCACCATTTGAACGTAATAATTATTAAATTATTTGCATCTCCATCTACAACAATACCATTACAGAGATACGCTATTGAAACAACATGTATTAGTACCCATAACATAACAAAGTAATGTATCATTATATATCACAGGAGATGGCTTAAAACTATATATCCTAATCATAAACAGAACAATCCGCTTGGCTCGTATGAAAATAGTTCGCGTGATATTGATTATCTCCCTTGCCGAAAGTAGTTCAGTGATTTATTAATTCCAAATAAGACGTGTTTGCGTAATGGATTTGATATATGACATGACCATATTTGGTTAAATGTGAAATTTGACCCACACTTGGCCCCCTGGGCCTCGCCTATCTTTTATCCCGGGGACATAAGAAATCTTAAATAGCATTAACTATCGATCATGCATGCCGAGTTTCGTCGAAAACGGTCGGGCTTTTAATGAAAAGAAGAATTTTTAAGATATTGACCTAATTTTCGATGGCGGCCATCTTGGATTATGCGACGACCTCATTTTAAGAAATCTGAAAAGGCTTCATCCACGCACCATAACTGTGAAGATTAACCAGCACCGGCCAAGTGGTTCACAAGATGAAGACATTTGAAACCGATAATAAAAGGAGGGCGTTTCTAGCTTTCGGTTGCCATTTTAGATGAGTAATCATCTGATTTCGACAGAAAATGCTCCAGAGTGATTGTCTCCTCGATACCTTCGATTTGATATGGAGCTGATGAAGATCCTAGGCCCTCGGCCTCGGTGAATATGACGTTTCGAAGGTCCGTAAATCGCATGCACACCGACTCAAAAGACAATAATTATTTTATTTTGTCATACCGCAGATAAGTTTCTCGGCTTTTGATTGGCTAGCTTGCCTGGTCATATATATTATATGACCTGCCAAGGCCGTCGGACATAAAGGAATTGCGATTCCCCTCCGGCGCCTCGCGTCCAATGAAGACGCATTTTGCCTCGGGTGAACATACCTCCAGACGGGCAATATTACACCATATAGCCTGTGTAGAATCACAATTTATCCCGTCAACACAGTGCGTATTGTTGTGTAAGTACTTTTGTAAAACCCCCTGTCTGATTATTGAATGTATTGTTGGCGCGCATGCGCTGTGTTGTTCTTGTTTCCGGTTTATAAACTTACTGTGCGCGTTTCGCCCAGCGGAGTTTTACCGGATAATAAAGTTCACCATCAAGAACACAGCCTTTGGTTTGGTGTATCAGATTCCTTATTAGTATATATCACATTGGTGTCAGAAGTAAAGCGAACAAAGCCGAATTCATTCGGAGAAACTAAATTTAATTTTCGTCGTCTGCAAAATTTTAGGAAATTACACATATTGTGTAAACGATTTAATCCTATTGACGTGTTTATTGTTCAAAACCAAAATAAAATACAAACAGCAGAATGGACTGTCAATCAAAAGTGTTTTGTGTTCACTGCGAACCAAGTATTTGTGCACATTACTAACTTTGAGGACCGTTACACAACATGATTGTGTTCACTGCGAACCTAATCTAATTGTATATACCGTGTGTTGAACTGCGAATTGTGTAATCTTGAATTGTACAACAGTGATTGTGACATGCAACTTTTATTTACTAACAACTAATTCATGTCTGCAAAGGATTAAGAAAATTTTCTACAGCGTCACCCGGTTATTGTTCCTCAGCAGGAGTGTAATTACGTAAGTGTACTACTGTCTGATAGCAAGGGTGAACGATTAAAACAATTATCAGATAATTTGGAAGCATTCCCACTAGAATATTTGTGCCGGAGAGGTGCCTCTACAGCTGAGTGTTTTAAGTTACTCCGTTCAGAATTGCCAAAGATAGAGGAAACATATAAGAAACCTGCGGCAGTATATGTTTGGACTGGGACATGCGACATCACTAGAAAATCAACACAGAGTAGGCGTGGTAAAATTGTTGTACGTTCTAACAGTGATGACAGTATTGACAGTGTACTTAAAATTTATAACAATATTGTCACATTTGTACTGGCACGTGGTGGGCGAATAAAATTCATTGGTGTACCAACTTATTCGGTAACAATATACAACCGAAACAGAGATCCTCGCAATACAGCTAATGACAGTGAAGCGGATAAAGAAGTTGACAGACAGGTCAAGTATCTGAACTCAAAAATTTCGGAACTGAATAGCGAACTCGGTCGAAACACGCTAAGATTTAATGCCGACTTAGTGAAATCAAGAACCAACCGCAACACAATTAATTTTCGCCTTCTGTCTGACGGCCTGCACCCAGAAGTTATCTTAGCCCGAAAGTGGTTGCGTCGATTGCAGCTGGATATAGTGCGTGAAGGATTTGTTTCGCACGACAACCAGATTTTTATTGATCCACAAGAGATTGCAGCATTCAACATAAAAGAAAATGCATAGTCAAAACACAGACGAAGGAGTCAGCGAGAATGGTGAGGGAGGATCTGATTACATCACCAGGTCACAACTTAAAGGTCTACTGGGGGAGATGACGGACAGTATTACAGAAGATATCAAGAAAAAAATATGTGAAACTGCATCTCCTTGCGGTATGTCAGCTGAAAGACCTTTTGATGCAGAGATGAGGGCCATAGAGAGACAACAAATGAGAGCCCAGCAACATCTAACATTGTCATCTCACGCCAGTAATGATGTGGTACACGCTGATTTAAGGGCCCAACGAGAGTGCAGAGAAATATACGACGATGGGAGACAAGAGATCAGAGACCAGCAGCATGTACCGTTGTCATCTCATGGCAGAACTGATCGGGAATATACTGATGCAAGGCCTCCAAGAGAGTA
The DNA here is from genome assembly GCA_029237695.1 of Conchocele bisecta. Taxonomy (NCBI): domain Eukaryota; kingdom Metazoa; phylum Mollusca; class Bivalvia; order Lucinida; family Thyasiridae; genus Conchocele; species Conchocele bisecta. Next base: position 19,519,259 of record CM055277.1, read on the forward strand.
CAGGGAACGTTACGATGATGATAATATCTCATTTTAGTCACGCCACCATACGGGCGCTATACAACGTAGAACTGGTTCTGGACCTAATATCAAGTTGCCGGTATATGAGGGTAAACAGGATATCGAGCTTTTCTTTTTACCGTTTGACAGATTGGCCAATCGTTTTCGTTGGGGTGATGAGGAGAAAGTGGATAGACTTTTTCAGTGTTTCCACGGAACTGCAATGCGCTACCTTTGTGGACTTCCACAAGATGTAGTAAATAGGTATGGGCTCCTGAAAGAATACCTAGCACGCAGGTTCGGCATTCGTGATCCACCGTTCAACTATTAGACGAAAACTAGCAGAGATGCAGCAGGATGTGGGGCAGACTAACGAGGAGTTTGCGGAAGAAATAAATAAACTTGTTACCAGAGCATTTCCTGATATAACATTGGACATGGTGGACCAACTTTCCGCAGAATATTTCCTACGCGGATATAGAAATCCAAAATTGGCATATGAGGCTCTTAATAAAAATCCTCGCACCCTGAACCATGCGCTAAATGATATTACACTCATGGAGCATAACTATAAAGCAACTCTGGGAAGAGAGGCTGATAACAACAAAAGAGAACGGACTACAAGAAGAGTGAATTGGGCAGATGCTTGTGACTTCGAGGAAGAACATGATGGCTATACATTAAATCGTATTGGTAACGAACAAAAGCCAACATATGTCACAGTCAATCAGTTTAAAACGTATAGAAGAATTGCTCGTAAGGACACACATGGATACAGAGACTAGAGACTAGAAGACGCAACCGATCCACAAGTCCTAGCGGAAAGTGGAAATGCTTTGAGTGTGGTGAGCATGGTCATATGGCAAGAGAGTGCCCAAAGTCACAAAAAACATCTATGCCATCACAAACCGAAGGCACAGGAGTCACTTGTTTTCACTGTGGCGAAGAAGGACACATGCTCAGAAAATGCCCAAAACGTTCCAGGAGCCCCAGCCCCAGACAAACTAAACCACAATTTGCAAAGTCTATCAAAGTGTCACACTTGGACAATTCAGAACGGGGAATAACAGAACAGGTACGTGTCAATGGCTTAGAGACACTGGCAGTAGTGGACACTGGGGCAGATGCCACCGTTATATCTACGGAGACAGCAAGATTAGCTAACATTAGACCCTCTGATGATAGTAAAAAGTGCAAGTTATTGAGCGCAGCTGACAATGCAGAAATGTCGGCATATGGGGGAGTCACCGCGACACTCCATATTGCTGGCCGTGACTGGGAATGGCCCGTCTATGAGGCACCAATTCGTGACAGCATTCTACTCGGAATAGACTACCTGCGAGGATCAGATGCTAAGATTTTAGTGAAACAAGGCGATCTAGTCTTTGGTGACCAGATAGTGATCGGCAGAGCAACTAATGTTGAGGTTCCGTTAAGTGTTGTAGCGAATCAGGATGAAGTTATACCCCCAGCATGAGAACGTTTTATTGTCGGCAGGGTTACACAACCGTCTCCAAACAAGTCAATGGTTCTAGAACCAAGTGGAATAAAAGATGGACTTCAAGTAGGATCTGTCTTGGTAAAAGCGAAACACAACGTGCCCGTCAGAGTTATTAATCTCGACAACAAACCAATTAAGTTTGTTAAAAACACACATCTTGGGAAACTTGTGGAATTAGACGAAGCCGTTGACTCAAAAACTACGGAAGATACCATTGATGATACAGGACAAACATACTCCCAGGAAGACCTGCCGGTTCATCTGGATCCTTTGTATCAAGAAGTGAAAGATGGTATTACCGAACAAGAAAGACAACAACTTATAATATAAAGCTATTGTGCAAGTTCCGTGATGTATTCGCGGAAGGTGATCATGACCTTGGTTGCTTCAAGTCTGTGTCACACAAAATTAACACAAGCGATGCTTTACCAATCAGACAACCACCAAGGAAAACACCAATTGGATTTCAAGGAGAAGAACATCAGCTATTGTTAAGGGACCTAGATACAGGAACTGTAGTCCCGTCCCAGTCCGAATGGGCATCGCCAGTTGTCCTGGTACGCAAGAAGGACGGGAGCGTCCGTTGGTGCGTCGACTACAGACGATTGAATGCTGTCACTGTTAAGGACGCATACCCTATTCCAAAAATAGATGAATGCCTTGACACGTTAAGTGGCTTCAGTCTTTTCTCAACACTGGACCTGATGAGCGGCTATAACCAAGTACAAATGCATGCTGATGACATGGCCAAAACAGCGTTCATAACGAAACATGGCCTTTTTGAATACACAAGAATGCCATTCGGACTATGCAATGCCCCGTCTACATTCCAACGGGCAATGGAGCTGGTATTCAGAGGTTTACAATGGTATAGTCGTACTATACCTGGACGATATAATTATTACCGCAAAACATTTAGTGACACATCGACAACTTGACGGAGGTTTTCCAGCGGCTGCTCGAACATGGTCTGAAACTGAAACCTAAAAAATGCAAATTGTGCCAGAAAAGCGTCCCGTTCCTGGGTCATGTTGTGAGTGGAGAAGGTGTGGAAACAAACAAACTTATCAAACACGTTATGAACTGGCCCCCACCATGCAACCGCAAAGCCTTACAGTCATTTCTAGGTCTGACAAACTATTACAGGCGCTTTATTCAGAACTATGCATCAGTTGTGTCTCCCTTGCAAGCGTTGTTGAATCGTAAGGAGGCCGAATTTGAGTGGAGTGAAGAAACAAATAGCTGTTTCGAAACTGTTAAATAGACTATGTCTTCAACGCCGGTCCTTGCTTACCCCTCAAATGAAGGGAGTTTCACCCTAGATACGGACGCATCAGATGTGAGCATAGGAGCTGTTCTTTCGCAGGAGCAGGACGGGGTAGAAAGGGTGATAGCTTATGCTAGCAAGAGTCTTGGACCAGCCCAGCGCAGGTACTGCGTTACCCGCCGAGAACTTCTTGCTATTGTGGTGTTCACGAACCAGTTTAAACATTATCTGCTTGGGCGACACTTCTTATTACGGACAGACCATGGATCACTGGCATGGCTGTTCCGCTTTAATCAACCACAAGGACAACTAGCACGATGGCTCGAAGAACTTAGCCAATACTCATTCACCATTCAACATCGTCCTGGTAAAGCCCATGCAAATGCCGATGCAATGTCAAGAGTAGACACCAGTTTGCCAACATGCAATTGCTACGAGGCTGGTGCAGATCCTAGTATGCTTCCCTGTGGCGGATGTCAACACTGTGAGAAGCTACATCGCAGTTGGGAAAGATTTGAGGAGAATGTGGATTACGTGGTCCCACTAGCCGCACGTAAAGTGAAAGTTGTTGGAAATGAAGAAAATATAGCATGTAACTGGTTGATCAGTCACTCCGCTGAAGAAATAGCGGAGGCTCAAATGGAGGATGACGACCTTGCTATGGTGCGGGAATGGGTCGAGGATAGTAGGCGACCAACAGAATATGACATCCGATCAGCGTCACCTGCCACCAGAGCATACTGGCTTACAGTTAAACAATTTGAGTTAGTTGCAGACGTTCTGTATTACAGATGGGAAGGAGCGGATGGAGTGCCTTCACGTAAGTTAGTGGTTCCAAGAAAATTCAGACGCGAAATCATAGAGTGTTGCCATATTCCTTCGTATTCCGGACATCAGGGCATCCAAAGAACACTTGCTAGAGTAAAGAACTCTTTTCATTGGTTCAAAATGGACGAGGATGTACAGATATTTGTAAATAGTTGCAGCACATGTGGTACTGAGAAGAAAGATTGCTGTAAACAGAAAGCACCATTGCAGTCCTATTTATGTGGCGCACCCCTTGATATGATCCAGTTAGATGTGCTAGGACCACTACCAGAAAGCACAAATGGGAACAAATATATATTGGTGATCATTGACCAGTTCACCAAATGGGTCGAGGCGTACCCTTTACCACACCAGGGTAGTGAACTAATGGCAAAAAAGCTGGTACATGAATTTATAGCGACTTTGGGGGTTCCACTTGAGCTTCACACTGACCAGGGATCAAACTTCCAAAGTGAGCTGTTCCGTGAAGTATGTCGTCTACTGAACATAGCTCGTACACGGACAACTCCCTACCACCCATCCTCAAATGGTCAGGTGGAGCGATTCAACAGAACGCTGTTGCAAATGATCCGCTGTTACCTGACAGAAGGACAGAGTCATTGGGATGAACATCTTCCGTTACTGGTCGCTGCTTACCGGAGCACACCGCATCCAGCAACAGGTTTCTCGCCTAACAAACTGATGCTTGGCAGAGAAGTCAATCAGGTTCATGACTTACTGTTTCGTGAGCCATGTGCTGTTCGCGAAGAATTGGAACCGCATAGCTATGCGCAAAGATTGAAGGGAACAATGCGATTGACACAAGAGATAGATAGAAGGCATTTAAAAGCAGCACAAAGCAGGCAGAAAAGGCTGCATGACGTCAACGTATTGAAAACATCATATGAAATTGGCGACCTTGTATATGTCTTGATCAATAGCAGAACGAAAGGGAAGTGTCCAAAATTGCAAAGCATACGAGAAGGACCATACATTGTGTCAAAGGTATTTGGCCCAGTGGTGTATGAAGTCCGAAGCAACAGGAAAAGCAGGGTACTGCACTTCGACAAGTTGAGCCATACCATGCAGAACACATTCCGAATTGCGTCAACCGTATTCGTACCCAATTGCATTCTCCACATAGCGGTGGCAAGACGTTTACCGATGATCCACACATCGTGGACAGTGTTCCTACTGCTGATTGTTCACCGCGAACATTAGCAACCAAAGACACTCTGGATGCGACCAAGTATACTGACACACCAGGCACACCTGTTGATAGTTCACTGCGAACATCGGACAGGGGTGCCTCCCGCTCACCTCGGACATTAGAGACCGAAGATACCCCCGACGCGACCAAGCATACTAACACACCAGGCACACCTGCTGATAGTTTACTGCGAACATCGGAAAGGGGTGTCTCCCGCTCACCTCGGACATTAGAGACCGAAGATATCCCCGACGCGACCAAGTATATCCACACACCACCCACACCTGCTGATAGTTCACTGCGAACATCGGACAGGGGTGCCTATTCTGTTGTAGCAACGCCTACCAAAAATGGAGCAATTGTTATTCCGAACAAGGGAGATACCAATACAGCTGGTGATGTGAGTTCACAGCGAACACCATCCCAGCGGAACCAGGGACAGTATCGAACACGTCACGGGCGGGAAGTGAAACCTATTAAAAGACTTGATGTTTGAATTACAGACGCTACGTGATAGAACTGAAATTGAACTGTGACACTAGTTAATTTCAATACAATAATAATACTTTCATCATTTTAATGGGAGCTTGTGAGTTGTTTGATAAAGGGATGACACACGTTATTTCACAGTCTAAAAATGCTATGGTATAGTTTATATTATTAAAACTTGTATGTTACATTTTAATGCCCAGTTTCTCATTTTCACTGATTCTTGTATCAGCTCACACCTGTACAGTTATCAGTCAAGAGCTCTTTTATATGATTGTTCAATAAAATGTCTCTAGATTTTGAGCAAACGAGTGTCATCTCAAATAGATCAATATTGCAATGAATAATCAGAAACCTGTCTGGGGTTGTTGTTCGTATTAGAAAAGGGGGAATGGTGTTGTGTAAGTACATTTGTAAAACCCCCTGTCTGATTATTGAATGAATTGTTGGCGCGCATGCGCTGTGTTGTTCTTGTTTCCGGTTTATACACTTACTGTGCGCGTTTCGCCCAGCGGAGTTTTACCGGAGAATAAAGTTCACCATCAAGAACACAGCCTTTGGTTTGGTGTATCAGATTTTATTAGTATATATCACAATATGTGCCGTGAAACACGGTGCCGTGAAACATTTTTGATATCCAGTCAATACTATTTTTGCATTTTACAGCCATTTGTAGGTGTTGCCAGATATGTGTTCCCATTCACGGCACTTACCTACTATTCTCTATCTATTTTCCTTATTTCTGAACCAAAGTATATGTTGTGACCACTCATTTGAACCGTCTCGGCGAGAGGGTTCAAATGAGTGGTCCCAACATATGCTTTTAATGAGAAATATTTTTTCCCATTCACGGCACTAACCTACTATTCTCTATAACTTATAATATGACCCATAAAACAGAAAGTATATGATACAACACACGATATGTCTCGTGCTTTAGTTGCGTGATCAGTGACACGCGCATGCTGATATACCTGCATATCAGTCTCGGACTCGTCTCGTTGCGTGAGAAGAGTCCGAAGTGATATTCAAAATGTGATATATTCACCTCCAGGTGAATATCACATTTCGAATATCATTGTCGGACTCGTCTCGCGCTACGAGACTTATATCCAGGTGAATATCATATATGTTCACAATCATGTGACCCAGAATTGGACCATCTCATTGGTTGAAATAGTCAGTCATATAATAATATGTTTTTTTTCATGGTATTCCACAATAACGTATGTACAGTCGAACATCCCCGAACGGCCACCTCTCTACAACAGCCACCTCTCTGTAACAGCCGCTATTTTATATCCCAAATGGATGGTTTCCTCTATATCTAACCCTTACACTGCTGGGCATGAACATTGTCGTTTGATGTTGATTTTGCATTCTTTCTCAATAAAAACATGTTTTGACAGCATTTTAGAATCATTTCCATTGGAAATGATTCGAAAATGCTGTAAAAACATGTTTTTATTGAGAATTATTGAAGAAAATAAATAAACATCAGACGATAAAATTGTATTCAGCATTAACCTCCCTACAACAGCCACCTCTCTACAACAGCCAATTTTGCCTCTTCCCATGGGTGGCTGTTGTAGAGAGGTTTCACTGTACACACTTTCTATTCACGATGAACATGATGAACATGTACGACGTTTAAAGGTACATGCCCACGCAGTAGGTTATATTATAGTGATACAGATACTTTTGTATATTCTGTACATATGGCATTTTCTGGCAAAATAAACATTCATTCATCATTACCCCACGTATTGATTGGCATTATTATGCATTTTATTTTAGACGAAAATTGTCACACTGCTACATGTATCAGGGGCGATAACTGTGTTTCCTTAAAATGTTAACGGACATTACTATTTATTCTCTGTTTTTATCTTTTTATGTGCAATGATCATACTTTATAATCTGTCGAAAATATTATATTTCCAGGTGACGCATTTCATTAGTATAAATAAGGAAACAATATCATGCCTCATTTGTATATGAAAATAGCCTGATACGAACGTGCGTCGCTATCAGTAAAATAAATATTACTAAATTATCCGGGCACTTGTTATTTTTAGAACTGGTGGAATAGTGACACAATTATACACTTATTTAATTCCTATAAAGAACAGTTTGTGCTTACTGAGTGGGCATCTACCTTTAAAGCATACTATTCAAGCGTTCATAAGCCTGAATTACAGGGAAACCTCTCAAAACCGGGCACCCTGGGGACGACACAGGGTGTCCGGTTTAGAGATGTTCCACTGTATAAAAAGATGTTCCACGTTGGCATTGATGTTGTGACTCAGAAGATGCTCGATATCGCATGAAGACTGCTACACTATGGACGTTACATAGAGAATACCAGGCTGGTGTCTTTTGATATCAAGTTTATCAGGCAAGGCTAGGAAACACGTAGGAATTCCGAGGCTTGCCGAGGAATTCCTACTGTTTCCGAGCCGAGCCTGATAAACTTGATATCAAAATACACTAGCCTGGTATTCTATTCATCAGGTAACGTTTTATGCTCGAAAATGACATTATATGACATCGTATTCTATGGACAGAACACGGACTTGTTTACGTTGCGTCATTACACTGACGTCATTCGGTAACGTCACGTGACATCATCCGACCAATGGAACGTCAGTTTTCACTTCGTTGTAACCCGGAAGGTTATATCAGGGCAATGCCTGATACAACAATATGTTATCAGTAAGTACGTATTCGGTCAATGCAGGGCAGGTTACCTGATACATAGGACTGTCAATACAGTTTCACACTATTTTGATAAAGACCATGTGGTCGAAAGTTTAATAAAATGAGTGACTTGAAAACAATGTATATTTATACAATTTACGATATTTTCCGTAAACGTCGAAAGTTGAAGAAATGTTCAGAGCAAATGGAATTCTGCATTTGCTATGAATATTATGTCAACGTTTGACTTCATTGACAGAAGATATGACAGTTTCTGTAAATTTATGAAAATTTACACCTCTTACATGTATTAGATACAAAATCACATGCCTTGTCTCATATTGTTTTTAACTAAGTGACTGGAATGGATTTTGATAAGTTAATTCTGCAACCAATCCAATAGTCACAAAATAATGTTTAAACTAGTCCATTTATGGAAATGGATGCTTTTGTTCTCAAAAATATGAAAAGTACTTGCGAAAAGTGCAGATCCTGATGAGACGGCTCGACAGGAGCCGGCTCATCTGGATCTACACTTTTTGCCAGTACGACTATACACGTTTGTAGTTTTGAAAAGTTAAATACGTCTTCGCAAGCATCCAGTAACAAATATTACTTTCAAAGCAGCATTAGACAAGTGTAACATACTTAGAAAATATATTTCGTCTGTAAAACATGTATTGTAGTTCGTGAACCGCATTCATATACCTGTAGCAACATACATTATCATATACGAGTACATGACTTCGTTTGCGGTGGTTCAAAATACATGTCCCGACTTTAATTGCTCATAACACGTACTCATAGTAAAATAAACTTTCAAACTAAGTGCATTACAAAGTATTATGTATCATGATGTATTATCATTTGTTCATTACATATTTTAACAAATGACGTTGCTATTTTGAGCTCATCTGTTTTCGAAGAAAAATGAGAGAGCTATTGTTTGTTATATATGTCAGAGCAAGTTGCAAAGCAAGCAATAATTATGATATATTGACATATGCAATGTATATGATCACGTGGTACTAACAACAACAACAACAAGTACTGAAACTTCCAGAATCCATCTGATACGAAGTACGTATTCTTTTATGTTTTCCTTATTACGAAACGGATTTTGATGAAATATGGCGCACCAAAAGCTGCATTTGGTGGTCTTTGTATTTTCGTCCAAACTTCTGTCGTTTTTGCGAAGAATCGATTTCCGTGTCTACCGACACGGAAATTGATTATTCGCAAAAACGACATAAGTCTGTGCCGAACTCCCTGGACGACCAAATGCAGCTCATGAAGACGCGTTTTACTCCGGAATCGTCCGCATATTCCAACAACCACTTGGCCTATGATCATGAAACTTGCACACAACTTCCTTCTTGCATTATTCACCACGACCAACCCAAAACCCATCCGCCCATTCTTGTTCTTGGCTTATTTGTTTCGCTTGAATTACTTAGTATGTTTATGTTCTTAAATTTTGGTTAACCTATACATTCGAGTCATTCTCTCAACAGGCCATTAGCATATGTTCATGAAACTTCCTTCAGGCATTATTCACAACGGCCCACCCGCCCATCGATGTCCTTGACCTATTTTGTCACTTGTATTACTTAGCAGTTTTATGATCTTAAATCTTCGTTAACCTTTACATTTAAGTAATTTTCTCACCAACACCTTGGCCTATGTTCATGAAACTTGGACACACCTTCCTTCTTGCATCACTCACCACAATCCACATGCCATCCATGTTCTTGGCCTACTCGTTTTGCTTGAATTACTTAAATATCGTCTAACCTTACATTTGAATCATTTTCTCAACAGCCCATTGACTTATGTTCATGAAACGTGGTCACAACTTCCTTTATGCATCACTCGCCATGACTCACCCTCAATCCTCCCACCCATCAATGTCTTTGATCTATTTTGCCGCTTGTATTACTTAGCAATGCTATGCTCTTAAAACACAGTTAACCTTTACATTCAGGTCATTTTCTAAGAACATTTTAGTCATACGAAGTTTAGTGAAACGGGCCCCTGGTCTATGTTTACGAAACATTGACACAACATCATTCGTACATCACTCACCATAACAGTCCAAAATCAACCCGCCAATCCATGTCCTTGGCCTTCGTTTACCGCTTTAATTACTAAGCAAGTTTATGCTCTTAAATCTTGGTTAATCTTTACATTCTAGTCATTTTCTCACCAACCCTATAGTCCATATTCATGAAACATGAACACACCTTCCTTCTTGCCTCACGCACCTTACCCACCAAACCTAAAACAAAATGCAAAATCCACCCGCCGATCCAATTCACAATCCACATGCCCATCTATGTCATTGACCTATTTGTTCCGCTTTAATTGCGATTCTAAGCTCTTAAATAGAGAATAGTAGGTAAGTGCCGTGAATGGGAAAACATATATGGCAAGGCTCAGGAAACGGGATGGGCGAGGCTCTGCCGAGCACATCCCGTTTCCGTGCCGCGCCAGATATGTTTTCCCATTCACGGCACTAACCTACTATTCTAGTTATCCCGTCAACACCTACAAATGGCTGTAAAATGCAAAAATTTTATTGACTGGATATCAAAAATATTTCACGGCACAGTGTTTCACTGCACATACGCACTGTGTTGACGGGACAAATATTGTTTCACGTTTACATTCGAGTCAAATTTCGCTGATCATATCGGTGATCCAATTTCAGACGAGCGTTGCATCGTTTTGCGGTGCTCTTGTTAGCATATGACGTCATAAGATGGAATGTATTATATCATTGACTTTTCAGATGAAGTTTCTGAAAATTGGTTCAAACTGCAATATAAATTTTGAAATGTGCCCGATACAATATATAAACTAGGCAGTATGTTTGTAAAACTTGGATATGACCCCGTGGTATACCGGACTCTAACTGGAGACACTTTTCGACGTAAATGTACACGAACGGACATACGGGCGTACGGACGGACGGGCGGACCCTCAAGAGCAATGCAATATGCCCCCTTGCTGTCGCATAACTAGAGAGTATGTTTGTAAAACATGGGTATGCCCCCTGGCATACTGGACCATGAAGAAGAACAGGAAACAAGGCAAAGCCACAAAACAAAATTGCTAAGTGTTTCAGCGACATTACGAAGGTGACCAAGGTCAAGGTCGTGTTAATGGTGGCGCGAGGGTGTGACAAATGATCTCGTGATTCAAGTGTCCACCTAATGAAACAATCCTTCTCGTAATATTGAATATATTACATGTTGGATAATCTCTTACAAACGTTCCGACGTAAGTGTACATGTTCGGACGGACGTACGGACGCAACATAAACACAATCAACAACGTACAATGCATAGGCGTATGTTACCCATTTGTTGTTTTGCTTCATGTAACTCTCGTGACCATTATCAATTGGGCAAGGTTATGCTATCACGTCACTATCTATCGCCGATATTGATTTCGTGAATACGTCATATTTTCCAAAAGTGGCGTCCGAAATTCACAAACAAATTAGAGCTCATGCGTAATTGAATAATTGAATTCCGCGTGAGTTGTGATTTTTTTGTAACCTTTGGACGTCAGTTTCCAAAAATATGACGTGTTTTCGAAATCAATATCAGCGAAATACGTCAATGCGATAAGGGAGGTAATTCCCGAGACGATCCCACTTGTTTATAAGACTGGAGAAACGGGGCTTATGGGTTTTGTGACCAGTGTATATCCAGATCAGCCCGTGCATCCGCAGTCTGATGAGGATCTGCACTGTTCTCCATTACATCAATGAAACATCATTCACACTTCTAACAAGCAATGAGGATCGTTATCAGGCTACAGGAGCGAGCTATTTGACACTGGTCACAAATCTAATAAGCCCCATTTTTCCAGTCACCGCCACATTTGATAATGAACAGACACTCATCGCCTACCTGCATAATTCAAATGCCTCCACATGCACTTTATGTATCCCACAGGGGGCCGTTTCATTAAACTTCGTACGACTAAAATGTTCGTAACTGCGAAATTTATGATCGTCTGGAAATTTCAATTGATGGGTTTACATTTGGGCCGCGCCATACGAAAACCGGGCTTAATGACAACGTCATGAAAAGCGGTAAACGTCGTCAGAAAAAAGACGATTCAAATTGTCTAACGTCGCCGTTAAAGTTCACATTTTGCCCTCCCATTTACGTTTATTGGTGTCAGTTAACATTAAGTGTGAACAGAAAACGGATAATGATAACTTACTGAAACTTTCACTATTAATATGAGACGCGATGCCCCAGTACACATATTATGACGTCATGACATGACATCACGCACTTGTGACGTCACTGAACGTGAATCCATGTTTGACGTTATGGCCATGGTGTGGTGACAACATATTATAGCAAGGATACTCGCAGCATCAATGACTTACAAATGCTTGAGGCGCTGTACATTGTCGCCTAACTGTCGTTCTTTGACATTGTCACTCTTTTTCGTCGGTTGTCCTCATTAATTCAAAATGGTGAACGCATAATTTAAATTGAATCAGTGATTTCAATGCAGCTTCTTGATTGTACATAAAGCACAAAACACACATTGAGGTCGGTGGACTTTTCGAAAAGTCTTGAAATTAATTGGAAATTTGATGGTCATAAACTTGCTTTTCGCACGATTTGTAGTATCAAATCACCAGCTTATCACTTGACTGCATAATAATTTATGTAGTAATTAAAATAACACCACTTTATCATGATATGAAAGTCATTCGTCATTCGGCGGATTTATATGGGGGTGGGCATCCCATATGCATAACCTGCAACTGCAACATCCAATTATGTATTATATTTACGTGGTTTGGGTTATGGTCCCGCGGGATAATTTTAGAAGATTTGCAAGCACAATATATACATAACGTTGTACGGTCACTCGTGTGGCTAATGTTGAAACTGCCAACACATCACATTATTACCAGCCAACGATCATCGCGGATAGGTTGCTTGTAAGAGTTTTCGATTTCCGGTGTTGGTTGAATAACCAGTATGCTGCAACATCCATATGCCTTGGGTTAACTGAACATTCACATCCATGATGATTGATAAATGCTTCATCGATTTCATATGCACTATTCATCATTAATATATCATGGGCAATTGTATCGTTACCAACACAACGTCATCACGCGATATGGGGCCCGACGTCAAAAGGAAATGACGTTAATTTAATGTTATGCTCCATATTGTTCAATGGAAGCAGAACATGTCCATGCTTTCATTCGTGCTCGCACAATGGGTTATTATTTTTCAAAATAAACAGTATAACATATTTTTGTTATACTACATGCACTTCCAACAGCTAAGTCAGGCAATGCAATTCACCTTTGTTCAAACATACCACCTGCAATACCAGCAGTAACATTATTGACTGCTGACGTTGTCGAAGTGGATTCCCTTTATGCGGCTGTTCGTGTACGGTATTAAAAAATGAAATCACATGGGGCAAGATTTGGCGAATATGGAGGATATTTGATAATACGTACAGTAGATTCGTCCACTATAACCACTCAATTTGAAAAATGTACATATGTCATTTCAACTATCCTAAAACTCGAGAGAAATTGGTAACTCGCCTGGCCTTCTGCTACATGTTCACCATCATTGGGATCCATCTAGCCATGTGTCTCCTCATATTTAAATATTTTTAATCACACAATGAGTTCAACCGATCTGGCATTTCACGAAAAGTGGTCAGTCGACAAAGACTTTAACTTTGGGTCACAACGTCTGACGACGTCACTTGTGTACGTCCATGTATTGCCTAGTCTTTCGCGCCTTCATGTCCATTGTCTATCCGACAGTATCGTTCGTATATTGTCATCCCGACTTTCTCTCATCATCAATATCTCGTGTTTTGTGTTAAAATACAAACTTTAATATAATCTCTTGGTTTTCCGGCATATTCTCTTACACAGAGCTGGCAGACGTTAAACTACGTCATTTCCGATCATAATGTCAGATTTTTAAAATATGTCGTCGCATACGAAATGTTAAATAATGTCGCTATTATTCCCCAAATATATTTCAGACAGCAGCAAACAACGGGGAAACAACAACACTTCTCACTCTCCCTTATTTGAAAATTATTCATACGAAATTACATTACTTGGGCCGCAATCCAAAACATGACATTACATTAGCAACTGCAATACGAGCTATGAACATTATGTGCATACTTTCTCTTGTCCTAATGGGAGACACTTGGCCAGGCTACGTGATATCCAAATTTGGTTGACATGCGATAAAAGATGACAAATCTATAGGACTTGTCCGGGTATTTTATCAACACCTCTTATATACGCCGTTGATAAAAACGTCGTAATTTCGACGACATTTATCTAAAACGTCATATAAGTTTTTACCACGCATCAGAAAAATACTTCTAAAATGAAAAATAATTGGGATACATTGATAATTTTTGAGGCATATGGCTTTTAAAAGATGTACAATTCAGAATACGCGAAAAAGTAAAAACTGAAAATGTTGTCATTAAGCCCGGTTTTCGCACGGCGCGGCTCATTTATTGAGCATAGGCTGCATTGCTAATCTACAGACTATCATAAGTTTGCAATTACGAACTTCTTAGTCGTGCGAAGTTTAGTGAAATAGCCCCCCGGTGAACAACTCGCACCTGTGGCATAAAAAGGCCAATTGAAAAATAATACCCATTACCCCACCACCCTGTTGTCGTACTGTACGTTTCGTTGCGTAACTTACAGTACGACGACAGGTGGGTGGAGTAATGGGATTGCACTGCTGCCTCCCAACAGCCACCGATAGAAAGACACACAACTGGCTGCTGTAGAGGTGGCTGATGTAGGGAGGTTAAATATATAGGCACTTATCCATTAGGGATATAAACTTTTGACTGTTACAGAGAGGGGGTTGTTGTAGAAAGGTGGTCGTTCAGAGAGGTTCGTCTGTCCTTTTCAATGCTGAGGTTTATATCGATTCGTTCACCAGGGGGAGTTTAACTAAACTTCGTATGACAAAAATGTTCGTAAGTGCAAACTTATGGTAGTCACAGTAACAAAGTTTCTTTGTAACCAATTATTGGATGTACATTTATTGAGCATGCAGCCTATATTCAATAAATGTAAATCCATCTATTGAAATGTCCAGACGATCCTAAATTTTCACTCACTAACATTTTAGTCGTGGGAGTTTAGTGAAACGGCCCCCCTGTGCTGTATTCATAGTGTTATGGTTGTATCTGTCAAACATCACTAAACTGGACAGTGTAACCTCTCAAAAACCGGACACCCTGGGACCTCCCAGGGTGTCCGGTTTTTGAGAGGTTACACTGTAAATCGGGCAGTTGATCATTCTGAGCCATACTTGCGTGCTATGCGATCACGAACAGACATTATCACCCGATATAAATGACCAAGATACTCATACAAAATATGAGCGCATGTGTTTTCTTTGTGTCCGGTTTAGAGGGGTTCCACTGTATTCAGCTATGTACAAACAATATCTCGTTAGTAACGGACCAAAGTCTATAAATACATTAAATATGCCCAAAAGTATCAATAAGTGAAAATAAATAAGTTAACGATTGTTTACTCCCTGTTAGAACAGTAATTTGTAACAGGGAGCAAAAGTTAAGTGTTTAACTTATTTACTTTTTCACTTATTGAAATGTTTACGTATTTTAATGTATGTCTAGGCCTTAGTCCGTTACTTCAACCTGTGGAGCTAGACTGATCACGAAAGACATCAAGCCCATTTTTCCAATCATCGTGGTAACTTTATAGCCGGTGTGTGTAGTGGGTGGCAGTTATCTTTATCATTTGTTATTAATAATATTGAACTTCATTAAGAAAACAAATCAGCTTCAGATACTGTCCAGCCGGAGTATCGTCAACTACATTCAATTTGATAAATAAATATACGAAGGTGGGGACATAAATCAAAATGATGAAAGTACTGCTCGCCACTGGGATAATCGTCGCCTATTACAATACGTGCTTTCTAAGCATAGTAACCGAGGCTGACAATAAACGAACATATGAGGTTAATCCAAAAAAAGGCAAAACATATTTGTTTGTTTCCTATCACGTTTTTAAAATTATAGGTAGGTAGGTAAAAGTTGTTATTTTGTAAAAACGTTTTGTCTTCTATCGAAAACAGTAGCCTATTTCACCAACATTGTAAAGTATACTTATCTAGCAAAGTATACTTTGAGGGAGACATTTACAATTTAAGGATAAATTTATTACTTTTTATTATACTGAATGTATTACATTATCACAGCCATTTTGGCTGTGATAATGTAGTACATTCAGTATAATAATTCTACATACTTTTAATCATCAAATATATGCAGTCGTTAGTTCTATATGAAATAATAGATTTCGGGAAAAATAATGATTACTCCCTCAAAGTATACTTTGCTAGATAAGCATACTTTGCAATGTTAGGCTATTGATCCACGTCTAATTTAGCATAGTAGTGTAATGATACCACACACGTCCAGCAAAGTGGTAATCAAATTGACTCCCGATTTCCATCTTAAGGACACGTTCTATACCTGATACTCCTTTGATTCAAAGATAATTGATTCGTAAACTTGATGGAATATATGTAAAACATTTACGTGAACACTGCCTCGTTACTGTATCCTACATTGTATACGGCACATTGAGTGGCCAAGTCGACCATATTTATATAGTCCATACATCAGCCAATTAGCAGTGACCAGTTAGCCGCCAGTTTCGTATAATGGCACCGGTGAAATTTATAAATATTACACTTTCTGCTGATTAAAATTCATTTCAATTGTTTAATGAATTTTTTGTAGTTGATTTTGTATTTTATTCAGATTTTACATCGTATTAATTGATGAATGCTCATTCCAGGGCCATCTGACCTGTTCCCATTGATCAGAAATTGGCAAATACGAATTGAGGGTATGTTGTGACAAAAACTGATAAAAACAACAGATTTTTCTGGGAGTTTCAAACAAGAATTTATTTCAGAGAAAAACTCATGGATGGGAACTGGTTTGCACCATGATAGTGCATTTGCCTCTGGATGATGATTGAGAACACATACAACATTCAATCTGTAGTTCCGCAAGTAGCGTGGCACGGCATGGTTTTAAAGTGAATATTTTACCTCAGAATTGGACAATTTTAAAGAGGCTGCACCAAGATATTTCACATTCCTGCAAAGGTAAGGAACACTAATAGAGCAGCATATTTGTGTTTATGTAAAAGCTTCTAGTGTGTCTAGGTCACAAATGTCGAACTCATATTGCTGTCTGCCCACTTATTTGGAATATTTAATTAAATGCATACTGTCCGAAGGCGTGAAATTGATAATTTTAAATTAATAGTATAGTACTGGACGGTAGGATAAGGCTCCCGTGCGATATGTCTGCCGAAATTGATTTTCTTTGCTAAATGTGTTGTTGAGGGACTTATTAAGCAGATAAAACGTGGTGGCAATTTTACTTTTTATTTTTTAACTTTTTACAGGCCGACGAAAATACCCCACTTTTTATTTTTTAACTTTTTACAGGCCGACGAAAATACCCCACCCACTTTTTTACTGTTACACACGGGTTCGTGTTCGCATCAGCTTTACTTACATGATGAAACTGACATTTTGAGTGTGATGTTATCGTCGGATGATTTAAAATCAATTCATTAATATTCCAATGACGAGTTATTATTTTTTCTGTATACCGACGCGAAAATACCCCACCCACCTATTTGCCAGTATGAATATTGTGACCAGTTATTATTAAATTGGCGGCAATTTCGAATATATACATGCCTCTTTTGCATTTTAGTAGTACGGCATTCGAAGCATCTGAGTCATCCTGCCTTGAAATAACTATTTGGATGTGGAAACCGCAACAAAATCTCATGCATAACAGAATATATTGACAATAGCCATAGACACCAACACGGCACCCATGGCGCGCCAGTGGCACTACTTTGGCTCTAGAACGCAGGAAACACCATTTGTGTTGGGGTGGGGGGGGGGGTGTGGGCCTCCGCTCAATAGTCCGCCGTGGCGTTATTTTATTCACCGCTACGGGCCTGCAGTTGAATTACGTTCGATCGATAATCCACCCGCTAAAGTTAGCGTATTAGTTTCTCGTACATGCGGACGAACAGTTATCTAACTGTGGCAAAATCTCTTGTGGCAAATCATTTACGAGTACATTTCATGAATATTTACATGATTTAAACACGTATAAAGCCACAAGTTAGATCAGGAAGAGTTGAATTAATATAGCTGTATAGCTTCAATGTACATTGAACATACCAGGCTAGTGACATTTCATATTTATTTGGCGAGACTAAACGCATCCGAGCCGAGCCCAATAAAGTTGATGTATAGATGTACTCGTAGTATCAAAACAAACTATTTGTTTAGGGAAACTAATTGGGGAGAGAGATGAAAATTGGCCAGCGTGCATTCGCTAGTAGTATCAAAACAAACTATTTGTTTAGGGAAACTAATTGGGGAGAGAGATGAAAATTGGCCAGCGTGCATTCGCTTAACAGATTACCTGAATATGATACTACAGTAGTCGATATGTATGTGGCTGATCTATATATGCACCTAAATTATTCTAAATTCGCTACCAACAATAGTCTTATCATGATCATGATCATGACTGTGCTTACGCACAGTCTGATCAGGATCTGCACTGTTCGCCATTCCATCTGTGAAACAGTCGTCACGCTTCTAACAAGCAATATTATAAGTTATTGTGATTATACAGTCAATTTGGTGTCATATTGCCCGTCTGAATTTATATTCACCAGTACAATAGATCATATGTCACGGTACGGATCTAGTAACTCAGGAGAGAGAATATGTATCTGTGCCCGGTTAGCTCAGTCGGTAGAGCGACCGCCTTGTAAGCGGGAGGTGCCGGGTTCGAGTCCTGGGTCGGGTGCATATTTTCTCTTTCTGTTACATTTGGCGCACAACGAGGGACCGTGACTGACATATACTCCGAGATTGTCCCACAGATAATCACTGTACCCAATAAATATGTAATTCGAGGATGAATTTCAATTTGGCGGGGGAGTATGTCACGGTACGGATCTAGTAACTCAGGAGAGAGAATATGTATCTGTGCCCGGTTAGCTCAGTCGGTAGAGCCACCGCCTTGTAAGCGGGAGGTGCCGGGTTCGAGTCCTGGGTCGGGTGCATATTTTCTCTTTCTGTTACATTTGGCGCCCAACGAGGGACCCTTTGAATCAATGAGTAGAGCCTGGTCTGCGCATTCATTATAGTCAGAAACCCTGTATACGCAACATGTTTACATATACAGATATATACAGAACTACGTGATCACTGTTTACTTTCACTTTCCAGTACACACAACAAATGGACAGCCTGTGTTTACACGCAGTTCATTTGCATAACACGGAAGTATACGTTATTCTACTAAACCGAAAGTAGACGACGCGTGAACATGTCATTCGTAAATATCACGTGACTAAATATTAATTATGTGATACCTGGGTAGTCATGTGACCAGTCATGTGGCCATACCGGACAATGGTAACAAATACTAACAATATCACGTGATCAGATCGCTTATCATGTGACATACATGGGGCCAGATCATGTGACAAGCCTATGGTAATCATCAAATAAACTGGGATCGTCTGATATCCTACAAAACCACTGTAATGCCAATACACACGAATATGTGATCAACCGAAACGGACCAAAGCGGACAAAAACGGACGAGAGATTACCTGAAATTTAGCATGATGGGATTACTTCAAGTAGTATATAGGGAGTCAAAATGATACCACCTACCGTGATATCATTTATAACCCTCTATAATACCCCCACCACCCCCGAAAAAATCAAAAATTGGTTAACGAGGAAATTTTCCCCCACCACCCCCGAAAAATCCAAAGATTGCTTAACGATGAAATTGTCTCCCTACAGCAAATTTATGAATTTTTGCAGAAAATAATTTTGAAAAGAGGGAGTCCCAATTATATTGGTGTCATAAATA
>CM055277.1:19539768-19588140 GCA_029237695.1 Conchocele bisecta
CAAATTAAATTAATGTGTTTAAGGCTCTAACGTCAATATTGTAGTGGCAAGTTCATATGATCATTCGAGAATTATCGTTATCCTGCAGAAATACATAGATTGCATAGAAAATTACAATGTTAAACACGTTATTTTATTATGATAGGAGGTCGTGTACGACCAAAGTTAGAAACATTGTTCATGTATATAGTTATACCGATGAAACCCAAAACACGCCGAATGCCTGTGGTCAGCGATAGCTCGGATTTGTACAAACGTGACCAACACATCTATCCGATGTTCCGGTATATAACTAGGGGTTCCCGCATAACAAATTACAAGAAACAGTCATGTTTGTTTAGGCATTAGTAAATGCCAGTATTAGGCCATGCCAGTTTTTTTCTCTGTCAAGCGTCCACACAGATGTTCAAAACCTATCTACGTATCCGATAAAAACAATCAAAGTTTTTGTTTATATTTTCTTTTTACTTTCACACAAAAACATGTACAAACAAGACATATTACTAGTAACATGCATGTGCATAATTTCATTCCATTCCATATTTCTAAATTACTGAGCAAATATATATTACACGTGTAATTACCTGTTTGTATATGTATATGTTTGATTTTTTTTATAAAGAAAATAATACACAAATACAAACACAAATAGTTATTAATTAATAAAAGAGAGAAAAAACAATGGAGGAAGTAAAAAATACACCCATAGGAAAGAAAAGAGTTGAATTAGATAAGCACGAGCAGCATGATCATAATTTATGTTTTTTTGTTGGATTAAATATTTCAAGGGAAAGAATGCTAGAATAAAATATGTTAGAAATAAGTTAGTCTAGCGGTAAACCATTCCATTTTCTATTGTGTATTTCAGCTTTGTTTCTATTTACTGCTATTTCATGTTCAAGCTTTTTAGTTTGTTTTAAATATTTCTTAAAAGCTGAGAAAGTCGGTTCAGTATTTCTTAATTTACATCCATAAATAAAGTACTTTCCTAGTATAATACAAAAGTTCAAGAATATATTTTCTGTTTCATACTGCCCTAAACTTATTTATTGCCATTCCCATGTAAAATTTCTACCGTTATCATGTAAAAACGTGCTTAGCAAAGACAAACATTGCTGACTCTTTTGGCATTCCCAAAATAAGTGCTTGTTTGTTTCTTGTGCCATAGTGCATAAATCACATCAATTAGAATTAATTTTACAATTCCGCATTTATATACATAATCGTTTGTGGCAATAATTTTCATCAAGCATTTGTACTGGAAATTCCTAAGTTTTGAACATATAGTGCTTTTAAAATGCTGTGTATTTACAATTTTCCAATTAATAGTTGTGTCTGAAAAGTCTACATTCCATTTACTCCGAGCTTTGAAAAAAACATTACTAATTTTACTAAGGCAAATTGTACATAGCATTTTATTACATTGTTTGGAAGATTGCACTTTTCTTAAAATGGGTGAAGTAATATTTTGGATGTTTATTGTCTCATTCTTTAGTCGTGCACGCCAAGCTTGTGGTATACTGGATATAAGTTTAAAATATTTTAGGTAATCATTATTACTAACATTATATAATGTTTTGATATTTGTAATGTCATAAAAGGTTTTTTTTTGTTTTTTTTTAGATAGCTTGGAAATGATCTAACTAAGACAACAAAAGTTAAATTTCCCGTTGATTCCAATATTTGTAATAAAATGTATTGCCATTTGTTTCACATGATTTGCTTCGAAATATTCTCTGGATTTTCAGAAAAATTAAGTTTGGCCCATGCTTCAAGGATATTTGATTAAAATCATTTTTTTATCAATATTTTTGCATCGAATTCGTGGAAGTTTCCTTCAAATATATTCGTAACACCAAACGTATGTAAATAATTAATATACACTATTTTCCATTGCCCAGTGTTTGCATCATTTGTAAGACGTTTAACCCAACTTGCTTTTAAAGAATTTATGAAACATACTAGATCGATCATTTTCAGCCCGCCATTTTCGTAATTTTTCACAATAACTTTTCTGCTGATTGTATCTGGTTTGGGATCGCATAGGAAGTCAAACATCATGGGTGTAATTTGTTCTATAACATCATCTCCAGTAATATCTAACACCGTCAATGGAAATATTACTTTTGGAAAAGCAAAGCTTTTGAGAACAGTTATTTTACCTATAGTTGTCAGTTTTCTACATTTCCATATGTCTAAACATTGTTTAAATTCATTTACATTTCGTAATACGTTTATATTATGTATTCTAGTTTTGTCATTAAAAAAGGTGTATGCCTAGTGTTTTTGCTACGTCGGCAGTCCATGCAAAATGTTTATCTTCACAGAAAGCGAGTGTAGTGGTTTTCAAAGAACCTGCCTTAAAAAGTACCGATTTTGAATAGTTTAATCGCAAGCCTGAAATATGTCCACAATAATCAATGGTAGAAATTAGGGTTTCTAACGATTCTTTTGACCCATCTCAGCAATAATTGACATCGCCTGCGATCATTGTGTTTTTTATTTCTTCTTGATTGTTTATTATTCCTTTTATCATGTCATTATTTCGGACACTATGATGTGATAGTATTTATTGTGCTATAATAAACAAATATGCAACATAGTCGTTATTTGTTACACAGCTAGATAGGTTATGATAACATATTTCAACCCATTTTATTAGACTGGGACCAAAATTTAAGAATCTTAAAACTTTCATAATATATTCATGAGTAACACTATCAAAGGCTTTTTTTCAAAATCAGCAACAAATAACAACCCTGGAATATCTTTTTCATTAACGTGGTCAATAGTTTCAAATAATAGACTTATGTTTTCTCCAATATATCTACCATTAATAAATCCCGTTTGAGAGGTATCTATTAACTTGTTTAATACACCCTTTATACGATTAGCAATAGCCTTTGTAGCAATTTTGTAATTAATTTTGAGTAAACTCTTTGGCCTCCATTTTGAGAGATTGGTACTGTCTTTATCTTTTTTTGGGAATTAAATGTATTATGCTTTGGTTTCATAGGGTTGTTAATTCACCAATTTCGAGTGAATAATTTAGAGACTTAGCTAGGTATGGTTTGATGTCGTTCCAAAACAATTTGTAGAATTCAGTAGTTATTCCATCTGAACCAGGACTTTTATTATTACTCATCTCTTTTAATGCATTAAAGCATTCAGATTCAGATAACACTCCTTCCCATTTTATTTTTTCTGATTCTATACTTTCGTTTTTCTTTCTTCTCTTCTAAAATGTGCTGTTTATCAGTTACCTGTTGTCCATTTACATTTAACTCTGATATAATTTTTCTTTCGAAGTTTTCCAGCTTTCGAAGTTTTCGTTTTTCCAGATCTGCAAAGAATTTTGTATTTTTTGCAAGGTAATATATATCTGGCGGCCATCTAAGGCTTCTTCCATTGACACAATTGTCTAATATTGCATATGAATGTTACATAAAACGTTCAATGTGTCCATAAACCTGCGACCTGTATACTTATATGCCTAAATTACACAATAGCCCCGTAATAAGTATGAATTTGCGCAGTATAAGGCAACGTGACTTGTTTTTAAATATTTGGTGTCCATTTTTTACTTCTGCTATTGGCACAGCTATTTAATTATATTCCTAAGTTACTGAAAGCGTTCATTGTATACCTAAATTCAATACATCTATACCAATTTACTACGATATGGCGCTAATATGCAGTTATATACTTAATTATCAGTCGTTTACTTTATTGTTATACGATACTATATTTTTTTTAAATATTTGGTGGCCATTTTTTACTTCTGCTATTGGCACAGCTATTTAATTATATTCCGAAGTTACTGAAAGCGTTCATTGTATACCTAAATTCAATACATCTATACCAATCTACTACGATATGGCGCTAATATGCAGTTATATACTTAATTATCAGTCGTTTACTTTATTGTTATACGATACTATATTATATGTGGCGGCCATCTTGGACTTCCCCTGTTCAATAACTTGTTTACGAACATATGGAACGTACTGAAAGCGTTTACTGTGTCAATATATCCAATATCAGTATCCTGTTTGCTTATGGAGTGTGAGAGCAGTTATATGTAAAATATGTCGCATTTGGCCTCCAATTTGGACTTTTTCCATGTGACAGTGAATTGAATTGAATATTAATGTTGACCGCATATCTGATAAGTCAAGTAAATCCACTTTACACTCTTAAATTACTTCAATACCTCACACGGATGCAACTATATGGCATACTATAACTGTTTGGTGGCCATTTTGAATATATGCATATTTCTCAAAACACTCTAGGATGACAGAGTGTCATCAGCCGGATTCTTGATGTGGATGGCATGGACAAGCAAAATCCCCAATAAAACAAATAAGTTAATCAAAATAAGGTTAAGCTCCCGGCTGCCGGACTAATATGACGGTAATTATGTTGCATTTTCATTGGCTACCTATTTCGTGGGAACGAGATGCTATCTCGAGGGAACGAGATACTAACTCGAGGGAACGAGATGCTATGTCGTGGGACGACATAACAAACTCGTAGTAACGAGTAACGAGTATCTCGTGGGAACGAGATGTTAAAAAATTGCGCATGTCCCTTTTAAGCTGCCGTATGTATGGTATGTATGGTATGTAGTATGTATGGTATGTATGGTATGTAGTATGTATGGTACATGTATGTATGGTATGTATGGTATTTGTCAGTTTTGAATTAAAAAGTATTCCTACATGTATCCCTTCACTATTACTACTGTTACCACAAAATATTCCATCTGACCCCCATTCCGTTTCCCATTCCTTTGCGGTATTATATGTTGTATGAGTTTCTTGTAAAAAACAAATGTCATATTCATTATCCTTAAGCCATTGAACAATTTGTGTCCTTTTTACTTTTGATCCTAATCCTCTAACATTTAAAGTACATATGCTAAGATTCATGTTTTACTATAGTATGATGCCTAACAATACATTTTATTCTAGTAAACTTAAAGTTGTATTGCTGCTCGGAAGTTTTGGTATAAGCGAAAACAATAGATATGTAAGCAAAAGCGAGAAGGTATGAGAAAAACACAAATATGCATGACATGAAGTACATGAAAATTCTCATTCACAAAATCCCTCATTGCATCAGACAATCTTTCAATTTCACATATGCTAAGAGGTGTGAAGTGAAAGGCTAAACCACAAAATCCATACACATAATAATGGCGTATTTCCGTAGTATATACAACACTATTATGTTTTGGATGTATGCATCAACAATTGGGGTTGACCCGTCCATTAATTGCCACCTGTCAACTCTTATATTATAATTTCCTTCACTATAATAATTGATAAATAATAAATAAAACGTTTACATCATCACACAATATTATATAATATCGTGTAATGATGTAAACGTTTTATTTATTATTTATCAATTAGCATAGTATATATATATATATGCATGGTTGTTCACCAATTTCCAAATGTAATGCCCATAACAGCACGGGTGATTATCATTATATTGTCATTCGTAAATGTTATGACCATTGCTAATAATACAACATCAATGTGTATGATCACGTGGTACTAACAACAACAACAACAAGTACTGAAACTTCCAGAATCCATCTGATTCAAAGTACGTATTATTTTATAGTGTCCTTATTACGTAACGGATTTTGCATCAAACGCGTCTTGTTAAGCTGCATTTGGTGGTCTCTGTATTTTCGCCCAAACTTCTGTCGTTTTTGCGAAGAATCGATTTCCGTGTCTACCGACACGGAAATCGATTCTTCGCAAAAACGGCGTAAGTCTGTGCCGAACTCCCTGGACCACCAAATGCAGCTCCTGAAGACAAGTTTGCTGCGCTATATTTCATCAAAATCCGTTGCATATTAAGGAAAATATCAAATAACACTTACTTTAGAGTGGGCGACGTTGTTGTTATTGTAACCACGTGATCATGCACCTTGCAATATGCGAGCAGTAGATATGAGCTGTGACCAAAAACGGGTGAGATAAATAGCTTCTATGGGTGGTTTCAAAAAACCTGTCTTTAAAAGTACCGATTTTGAAATAGTTTAATCGCAAGCTTGAAATATGTCCAAAATAACCAATGGTAGAAATTGGGATTTCTAACGATTCTTCCCACCCATCTAAGCAATAAGTGACGTCGTCTGCGAACATTGTGTTGTTGTTGTTGTAACCACGTGTGTTTTTTTATATCTTCTTTATTTATTATTGGAGATATGACCTGTGACCAAAAACGGGTGAGACAAATAGCTCCCAGAGCATAGGAAATAACAGTATAAATGGACCCCCGTCTGTGAAAAGGGACCATACGACACATACAACGGACATAGACACAGATCAACCTGCGCATCCGAGCAGTCTGATCAGTGCCATAGCTGTTGATAATTCGGCCACTAAAGTAACATTGAGGACACCAGGAAATCGATTTCTTTGCGTGTATGTGTAGGTGTTACAAATGCCGTAAGATCCACTCTCCCAGCCGATTTTCCTAAATAACACATGTGTAATAAATGTGGGATAAAACGATCCGTAACTCCACTTGGCTGCTAGTGCACGTTTAACCCAGCTTGTCGCCCCAGAAATCATGCACGGATTTTATGAGGAGACCTTGATACACACAATGGTACTCTCTCCGTGTTACGGAAGTGAAAGTTCGAGAGAACCATAACATAGAGAAAAGTAGGTCAGTGCCGTGAATGGGAAAAAATATCTGGCAAGGCTCAGGAAAAGGGATGGACGAGGCTCTGCCGAGCACATCCCGTTTCCGTGCCGCGCCAGATATTTTTTCCATTCAAGGCACTAACCTACTATTCTATTTATCCTGTCAACACCTACATATGGCTTTAAAATGCAAAACAAATAACCTCAGTCACTGCACATATTCATACCCAGTGATTATGTTGTATTGACAGCATATCAAAAATGTTTCGCGGCACCGTGTTTCACGGCACATACACACTGCGTTGATGGGATAAAATTGTGTTCACGTACATGTATGTGAATCGTATTGAGAAAAAAAAACAAAAAAAACATAAAACCCCCACCCCTTTCAATAACGGACTGTGTGTCGTGCCTAGCATGATCTTAAATATTCGTTCATTTAAAACAAATATATATATATATGTAGATATAAATAGTTCATACCCCGATATGACCGCATGTATTTACTGTCAGATCAGAGTCGACGCTAGGATTAGGTAATTTTCTCATCACGAATCACATACGTGCTCAGTAATTACTTATAATTAATGCTTTATTAGTATCAAGCTCCTACTTACATACATGTACTCGGAATGATCCATTAAATAATATGAATGTACATTTATAAGTACACAGACACTGAATGTGGACCCGAGTTAAGGAAAGAGACTATTGTACTCTGTACCTGTAACTTAACCATTAGGTATAGGTAAAACTTTAATTTATATTAGTTATAATTGTCTATATTAGAACAATACTAATGTATTGGTACACAAGTGATCTGGGAATAAACACATATAAATGTACTTGAACCTACCGATAAAACAAAATGCTTCCCCAATATTTCACCATGGTAACACACCTGTATCTAGGCTATCATATAGTATCAACTCGTTTAGTGGCGGTATATACATGCACTACGAGGTCTGTAAAGGATGCGGTCACTGTACGAATTGTTGATGCATACATACGTATAATGATTAAGTTAACAAAAAACCACATACATTACTGTTCATACATACACATGCAAATTGACAGGGTGTCCACATGTCGTATAGCTGGCGGTGCCAAGGTTTATTATATTAATTTCAACCATGACTCATAACTGTACCATAACTACTGTCTGAACACATACCCGACCACGTGCTCGAAATCGGGTGATCAGATGGAACGAACCTGAGCATTGATCTGACTAGGCCGATCGAACCTCCAGACACGAAACTTTATTGAGAGAGGCGTGGGGTTGTTTAAATCGTTGTGCCCATACAAAATATATGGGCATAAATATATATAAAGCCCATATATATGCAATCATTATGCCCAGATATATATAATATATGCATAATGATTGTATCACTGTAGGGGTGCTATAGCTAGCAACGATGCGTTAGTTCATACGAAATGACTAATTACACTTTTATAGTATTTGCTCCGTTTGCATACCTGTCTAGCCAATGATCATCCACACGAGAGTCCCTTGATCCCCCCCACACCCCAGATAAACGGCATTAGAACACAGCATCAACAGTTAATACACACATTGTGTATATTTACATATTGGGTCCGCAATATCCACAATTATCAATATAGTGTGCATGAAAGATACATATGCATACGAGTATATATATATATATATATATATATATATATTATAAAATATTTTCATTTGTAAAGTATGCAAATTGGTACACAATATAGATATCTTAATCTGTTATAATATCAAATTACACGTTATGACTTAGGCATTCTGTCACCTATGACCATAGAGTCACTCGCCATGACCAAAGAACAATCCTGTAGCCGATTTCATCAAAATTGCAAAGTATACTTATCTAGCAAAGTATACTTTGAGGGAGTAATCATTGATTTTTCCGAAATGCATTATTTCATACAGAACTAACGATTGCATATATTTGATGATTTAAAGTATGCATGCTTATTATACTGAATGTATTACATTATCACAGCCAAAATGGCTTTGATTATGTAATACATTCAGTATAATACAAATTAATAAATTTATCCTTAAATTGAAAATTTCAAAATTTCTCCCTCAAAGTATACTTTGCTATTGGATCATTTTGTAACAACTGAATCACCCGTCATATCACAATAGCATCGTTTCGGAAAACGGTGTTGATCCTTGACAAGTTCAGCAATGTGTAGGCTGATCGGGAGCTACATTTGTCACAAAATCATTTAAAATTCATGTTATAAACTTCATCAACCCTTTGCAGTTTTGAACATGAATTTTAATTTCCACCAGCAAACGCTATGAAAAAAGAAGAAGAAAATACACTGATTAAACATATTATTAAGCGTAAATTCACGATCAGATTTAAAGCTTTCCTTAAAAGGGTAACGGACATTACTATTTATTCTCTGTATTTAATTTTTGATGTGCAATGATCATATTTTATAATCTGTCGAAAATATTATTTTTTTCAGGTGAAGCATTTATTTCGTATAAGTAGTTAAAACATACCATGCCTCATTTGCATATGAAAACAGTCTGATACCACCGTGCGTCACTATCAGTAAAATAAATATTACAAAATGATTATAGTTGTATAGCGGACACTCGTAATTTTTAGAACTGGTGCAATAGTGACACAATTATGCGCTTGTTTAATTACTATAAAGAACATTTTGTGCCTACTGAGTGCGCATGTACATGTAAGAGAGAAACAACGTGATATGGCCTTAACGGAACTGCAGGTGGTAGGGAGGTGGTGGAACTTATGGTGCTGGAACTTGTGACGTGTTGACCATCGAAATATTCACCGGCTGAATTGTGGACACGCTTACCACGTTGGATGTTCCCTGGAAAATGGAAATAGAACAGCCAAATGTACTTAAAGTGGATCCTCTCTCACAGAGAAAGGTCAGTTGTGCTTAACTTTGATAGTTTCATTGACATTTATATCCGATGTTAATGTGTGATAATTCCAGCACAAAAATATTTACACAATTCCCTAACATTTGATTGGCGTAGCAAGTGTCTGTCCATAATTTAGATCCCAGTAAACTCCCACGCTGAACTACTTTCCGTAACCGTGAGGCGCAGTTAAAATAATTCTTAAGAAAAAGGAAAATAAACACATTTTCTTGATGAATTTATTTCAAATGCTGGAATTATAAGGAATGAATGGCCTTTTTATGGAAATTACAATTTTCGAAAAAAAAAAAAAATGTTTTTTTTATTTTTTTTCGAAAATTATCGCTTCGTCCAGTATTCCCGCGACTTTTCCAAGTTTATACCCCGATAAATTCAACAAAAAGGCCATTCATTCCTATGTTATGATCGCAAATCGCTCACGCGTGTCTTGAAGTAGTGGTCTGCCTGTTTTACAGGGGAACCTCTCTAAATCGAAAGCGCTGGGGACCTCCCAGGGTGTCCGCTTTAGAGAGGTTTCACTGTATTAATATATTCCAACGAGATAAGATCTAGTTCCCAAGGGATCGGATCTCGTTATAACTAACTAACTCGTTATAACTAACTAACCCCTCCCCCCCCCCCCACCCCCCCCCCCCCAATAATGTTCCGGTTCCGCCGACTATGGTATGTCAGTGTAAATGTTTTTCGAATTTCAAGTTTGCAAGTTTCCACTTACAATATTCTAAGACGCTCGTAAGTGCAAAACTAACACGGAGAACGAAATTGGCATTAACATCCATTGTGAGAAATGTTTGGTGGATTTTTTCAGATTTAACGCCCTCTGCAGAAATGTGACACACGGTAGCATCAGTGGATCTAATTACTGTCTGAAATAAATTGCTAGAAATCTTGGTAAGAACTTTTCTTTGTCGTACGATGATATGAAATTGACCCCCGGGGGTGGGCCGTTTCACTAAACTTCATACGACTAAAATGTTTGTAAGTGTAAATTTAGCATAGTCTGGATTTCAACTGATGGATTTACATTTATTGAGCATAGCCTATGCTCAATAAATGTAAATCCAATAATTGTTTACAAGAAAACTTTGTTAATGTGAAATTTCCAAACTATCATAATTTTGCACTTACGAACATGTTATTCGTACGAAGTTTAGTGAAACGGGCCCCAGTCTCTACCTACCAGCACATGACCGACGGTGCCTGGCTTTTTATTACACGCTTCCGATGACTATGAAGGCAATAACGCCGACGGCTATAACAAAGATTTTTGTCGCCGTTAACGGGAACGATGAGTCATCGGGAATCGATGTCGATGAGTCATCGGAAGGACAGTCCACAGGTTCCGAGTTGTCTCCGCATGGATTATAGCCGCTGCACTTTATGGAATTGTCAATACAGCGGGCGTTGTCACATTCAAACTCTTCCTCCAAGTCGCAGGATCCTGATGAAGAAAAAGTGAATGTGAATGGGTTTAAAGGTACATTCCCACTCTGTAAGCACAAACTGTTCTTTATAGGAATTAAGTTCTAAAAATTAGGAGTGCCCGCTATACAGATATACTCATTTAGTAACATATATTTACTGATAGTGACTCGCGGTGGTATCAGATTATTTTCATATGCAAATGAGTCATGCTACTTTTTAATTATTTATATGAATTAAATGCGTCATAGTTTCAACATATTATAAAGTATGATCATTGCATACCAAAACATAAATACAGAGAATAAATACATGTAGTAATGTCCGTTAACATTTAAGGAAACACGGTTATCGCCCCTGATATCAGTGTGGACATTTACGTCAGGTATAAAATGTATAATAATGCCAATCAATACGTGGGGTAATGGTGAATGAATATTAGTTTTGCCAGAAAATGTCATATCTACAGAATATACAAAACTATCTGTCTCCCTGTATTATAAGCTACTGAGTGGGCATGCACCTTTAACATCCCACCAAAAGCTAAGGTCATAGAGAGACAGCACCACAGTTTAAAGTATCATCTGACAGGCCAGTGTGATGTAAATACTACGAAAGTATTTACGATGCCTATGGCGTGGTTTGAACCCACAACCTCTGGATCGGAAGTCAGGTGTTCTAACCCATAGGCCACAACCCATCCCTGGATCCTGATGAATTATATATACACTGGTGCTTCACTCCACGCCGTGCTGGCTTTAAATGTTTCATGTCCATATAGGCGCCGGAATCCTGATGAATTCCCAATATATTCGCGTCGATTACTAGACGAAAATGCGTTTATGCGATAGCTCTAAGTAGAGGTGAGTGACATTTCGTCAGGAAACTGGTGCATCGTTCGACGACGTGAAGCATTTTATGCCGGCGCGGAGTACAGTATGTGTGGCCAGTGTACCTCATAATCACATCGATAGTCTAGTAGCATAAGGTCGTAACTGCTATGCTAAAGCATAGCACTTACGACCTTATGTTACTAGACCATCGCCATAACACTCTTCTGTAAACTGATAACGATTCATACTGTTTATTAGACGCACATCAGGTGTTTTATTGATGTAATGGCGAGCACTGCAGATCCTGATCAGACTGTGCGAACGCACAGGCTGATCTGGATCTAAACTTGCCGCTAAACTCATAAGTCCCATTTCTCCAGTCAAAGTCACATTTATGTAATAGTTATAGTTTACATATTTACTTTTTAATAAATTAATTTCGAGCTAGCGAGCAAGAAATTAGTCTATTAAAAATTAAATATGTGAACTATCACTTTCTTATTGCTTACCCAGCCCAGTCGCGAAACTCCGCCCCTAAATGTAATTTCGAATCGCTATACTAGTATGTGATGGGCGGTGTGGCACGAACTGACAGTGTGTGGGCGGTAATATGCTTTGCGTCTCGTGAACTGATGACAACAAGGCGTACAATCAGTTATAAATATAGCGCTGAACATTTAATTATTAATTTAATACATATTGGCGAAAGCGTCGCAATATGCGATTATTTGAGACGAAATGCCGTTCTTTCATTGGTCGAGAAACTAAGGTAATCAATATAAGAGTATTATACCTGTGTGAAATAGTTGATTATATCATCCAAAGCCGGACCGGACATAATCCTGTTACTTTTGAAGATGAAACGCCATATCAGTTCAGTGGACTTGTATTCGTTGTTGTTTGAACTTCCACACATCCATATAGCGCTGAACATTTAATTATTAATTTAATTGATATTGGCGAAATCGTCGCAATATGCGATTATTTGAGACGAAATGCCGTTCTTTCATTGGTCGAGAAATAAGGTAATCAATATAAGAGTATTATACCTGTGTGGAAAGGAGTGATTATAGCATCAAATCCGGACCCGGAGAAAGAACTGTCACTTTCGAAGCGAAACGTCATATTCGGTCCAGTGGACTTGTATTCGTCGTTGTTTCTGTTTCCACACATAGAATAGTGAGCTGGAATATAATCCGCCATTTGTCATAGTAAAAGGCAATTATTTTTGTCACATCCTTGATACAGTTTCGAGTTTTGTTTCTTCATTTACACAGCACATGGTAATGTATGGACATGAGGTTGTGATGATAACACAGTTAGATCACGTTCATCCCGCGTGTACGATCGATAATCCGCTCATTAAAGCTCGCGGATTATCTCCTCGTACATGCGGACGAACCGTTATCTAAACGTGGCAAAGAGGACCACGTCATAATGTTTATGTTGTCATTAGCGTTATGCTTGTGTACCCAGAACTACTTTATGGTCTACGGAGCCCCGCAGCGGACATGAATTTATTTTTATTAATGCGTTCCCACGAAATAACAATTCATTCCCACGAATTAACAATTCGTTCCCTCGATATAACAATACGTTCCCACGAATTAATAATTCGTTCTCTCAATTTAGCAATTCGTTCCCACGATATAACAATTCGGTTCCCACGAAATAGCAATTGTTATATCGTGGGAACGAATTGTTAAATTGAGGGAACGAATAGTTAATTCGTTGGAACGATTTTTTAATTCGTGGGAATGAATAGTTAAATTGAGGGAACGAATTGTTATTTCGTGGGAACGATTTAATAACAAAGAAAATTACGTCCCCTGCGGGGCTCCGTACCGCTATGTATGGCTGGAATGTATGTAATTGTGACTTCTCATACACAGCACAGCGCTCCAGATAATATGGGGCGTATTGGCGTAGTTTACGCACTTATTTTAGAGGAATACGCATGTATTATCAAAGGTGGGAGTACAAAATACTCACAGGAATGTGAAAATACGCATTGATTTTCAAATTGAGTAGTGCAAATAGTGTAATAAAGTTGTACATTTACTTAGTTTCAGTTAATTCACTTATTTGAGCTGCAAAAAAAGCTGTTTGATTTTTGCCGCTCAAATAAGTGAATTTTTAATTTTTATTTATTGTTTTATGATTTGTTCCCTATTTAATAAGGAAGAAAAAAAAATTTGTGAACGTAAAATATGCGTTAAATTGAAATATGGGGGTATACTAATCTTTACATACAAAACTTGTCTGGAGCTCTGAGAACATATGTAAACTATTTACGGATCAGAACACCAGGTGACTTACAAGATACTGTATGAAAATCTGACTTGAAGACACGCCCAATATGTCAAGGTAGGCATACCGACAGTCGAAGGCCATGCTTGTGAAATGCACATGAAATGTATTGCCCACCATACATAACGCAGCAGAAAATATGTAAAATATGCAAGGATAAGAATACCACGTGACTTACTAGATTCAACATGACCATTGGAACTTGTGGTCACATCCCATATGACGAGGCGGTCATATGAACAGTTGCTGTTGTGCTGAATGTCCATGCTCGTGAAATGCACATGAAACGTGTTGCTGTCTGTTGTCTGAAAATATAAACAGTACTGTTGTCATTCCCATGGAATCAAGGAAACTAAAATAATCCGAACTCGTTTATTGCTGATTTATTAAATATCTGACCATTTCCAGAGAAAGAATAGCTACAATGTACTATATATATTACAAAAATGTTCGCTGACTCTGCTACTAGTAATCTCCAAAATTCAAAATGGCCGCCGTTTTAAATACATGTATATTAAATTCGATATCCCTGAAATGTAATAAGCAATAAATAGCATCCGTAACGACGTAAATGTACTACATGCACACCTTAAATATTCCCATATCGCCCGTAACGACGTAACTCTTCTTATTGTATAGTTTACGTACTTTCGTTTCCCATTGAAACGCAATACAACACAAGCCGTCAATAGTTTCCATATTGATGTCTCATGAGGTCATATTGCCAATTTGGTCAGTGTCGGAACAACGTTTCACCTCGTAAAATAGTTCCTATTAAATCATCACTAATTTTTTACATTTTGTGTATTTCTGAGGCGCACATATATCATATTTAGGGCCCTTGTGGGACGTATGACTAAACTTCGTACGACTAAAATGTTCATAACTGCAAATTTAGAATCATCTGGGAATTTCAATTGATTGATTTACATTTATTGATATGCAGCCTATGCTCAATAAATGTAAATCCAATAATTGTTTACACAAACACATTGTTAATATGAAATTTAGACACTATCATTATTTTGCATTAAGGAATATTTTAGTCGTACGAAGTCTAGTAAACGGGTCCCTGTTGCTTACACTGAGTTGCAGTCGGCAATTCAAGTTGTTACTGTACTGATCTGAAGACAGCTGGAGACGCACTTGCTCGGTAAAGTTGACGTTTACAGTATCCCCGCAGTGTGAGGACATGTAATCTGAAACGGACGAAATCGAAAGTTACCGAATTATTTTATTTAAATTAATTACACTAGCGTCTATAATGTTGTATACTATTATCATGTTACATTTCGCCATATCCCAGTTTCTTATTAAATCAGTAAACGAGTTTAAAGGTACACGCCCACTCAGTAGGCACAACATGTTCTGTATAGCAATGAAATAAGTGTATAATTGTGTCACTATTCACCAGGGGCCCGTTTCACTAAACTTCTTACGACTAAAATGTTCGTAAGTGCAAAATTATGATAGTCTGTAAATTTCACATTAACAATGTTTTCTTGTTAATAATTGTTGGATTTACATTTATTGAGCATAGGCTGCATATGCAGCCTATGCTCAATAAATGTAAATCCATCAATTGAAATTTGCAGACGATTCTAAATTTGCGCTTACGAGCATTTTAGTCGTAAGAAGTTTAGTGAAACGGCCCCCTGCTCTAAAACTTACGACTGCCCGCTATACAGATATAATCATTTAGTAATATGTATATTACTGATAGTGACTCGCGGTGATATCAGGCTATTTTCATATGCAAATGGGGCATACTATTTTGTAATTGTTTATACTAATTAAATGCGTAACCTGAGAACATAATATTTTCAACAGATTATAGAATATAATTTATTGACTTAAACTCATACCAGTTTCTCGTCATTATAAAGTATGATCATTGCACATCAAAAATTAAATACAGAGAATAAATAGTAATGTCAATACGTCAGCTATAAAATGTATAATAATGCCAATCAATACGTGGGTTAATGGCGAATTAATGTTTAATTTAATGTTTAATTTGCAAGAAAATGTCTCAGATGATGTCTCTGATATAAAGAACATTTTGTGCCTACTGAGTGGGCATGTACCTTTAAGGACCCGTTCTATATATAACAAGACAATGTTCATATATAGTACATGTTATACATATACATGTAGTCCATTTACGAAGCAATTATCGTTGAATTAAAGGATTATCATGTATAGAACGGGTCTTTAATACATTATGAATATATATATATATATATCTCTTAGAATGCTAGGAACGAAACTTGTCGTCTGCTGTTGTTTTATATTTAGCCTTTTTTCTCAATAAAACATGGTTTAACATCACTTTAGAATCATTTCCAATGGTAATTATTTTAAATTGCTGTCAAATCATGCATTTATATGAACAAACTGGTAAATACAAATAAACAGTAGGTGACACAATTTAATTCAGCAGTGTAAGCATAGTAAGGGTCAGGCCTCGACAAATCCACTCGTCCGCTCGTATTTACGAGTAACTTTTCAGTCTGGGCGAGTGAAAATTGAAAGCCGCTCGTCCAGTCGGGCGAGTGGAAATTTGAAGATCACCACTGAGAAAATGCAAATGCGAAGTTTTGCGAAGCGAAATACTAAATATCAATAAAATATTCAACTGATTACCGATCGTGGTAAAGGGAGACTACCTACTACACTCGCCTTTCTGCGTTGCCAAGATACACATATACAATGTAGACTGTGTCCGACTTATTCCCATTCATGGCTGCAACTACTGAATTTAATACGTGCATTCTACAACCAGTCACCGTGACTTTAGCATCCTGTTTAACTGTCGTCTGCTCTGTGTTTACAAACAAAACAAGATGTCAGACATACGCCGGTTTTTGCAGGGCGGCGGAGATATTGATAGATCCAATGAACAACTCGAAAAGGCGAAATTAATCACGGGTATCTGGCGAATTATATCTAAAACTTAGCAATCTTATTATTCCTGCAATACACAACGCTACGCTAAGCCGTTTACAATAAGATGCAAACTGCAGTGTACCCCTCCCACCACGGCACCATTGTTTCACGCTGTGTAGCAACAGTTACACAAATTACATAAATTACATTACATAAATTACATAATTTATTTGTTGAAGCCGCGCACCGAAAGCTGGAAATATAGATATACACGGGCACATTGACTGTGGAAATATTATTGTTATCACAAAATAGTATCACAAACTGTACTGTACATACAAAAATGTATGTTTTGTTATTTGACCAATTTTTT
Organism: Conchocele bisecta; assembly: GCA_029237695.1. NCBI lineage: Eukaryota > Metazoa > Mollusca > Bivalvia > Lucinida > Thyasiridae > Conchocele > Conchocele bisecta. Next base: position 19,557,208 of record CM055277.1, read on the forward strand.
GGACGAGTAGAAGTCCAGTCTGGACGAGTAGATTTTTAGGTTCTCTCGTCCAGTGGGACGAGTCAGAAAATAAAAATTTGTCGAGGCCTGTAAGGGTTAATAATTATTTAATAGGATGCATAATATGCCAAACTTACAGTTAGTAACTGATAATACGTCCTCCGCACATGCTGCTGCTATCCAAATACATAACATAAACTTCGCCATATTCTGCTGGTCTCTGCCTGAACGATGTGATACGTTGCTGTTAAACTTTAGAAATGATCGCTGGCGGCAATCATGTTGCAATATACAAGGTTGTTTAAAGATATCTCATGTATTATCTATATTATCCGAAACATTGAATGCACGTCAGCTAATAATGCGTCTAAATATCATGTGTCGCGCAATTTCGTCACGCTATTTCTTGTTTCTAAAAGTGCTATATCGTGGGAAACGAACTGTTAATTCGAGGGAACGAATTGTTAAATTGAGGGAACAAACTGTTATTTCGTGGGAACGAATTGTCAATTCGAGGGAACGAATTGTTATTTCGTGGGAACGAATTGTTATACATGTCATTTAAGGCCGGTTCTATGGGTTTAGTACTAAATCCCATATATTACCTGAAGAAGTACATGTGGAGAGGTAGGGCTTATGGGGTTTGTGACCAGTATAGATCAAGATCAGCCTGTGCGTCCGCCAAGTCTGGTCAGGATCTGCACTGTTCACCGTTCAATCAATGAAGCACCTGTCGTGCTGCTGTCGAGCAATATAGATCGTCAACATGCTACTGGAGTGTGGAATTTGACCAGGAGCTATGCTGGTCATAGCATAGGTCCCGTGGACCCCAATTCTCCAGTCGCGGCCACACATGTTCATATCACACTGGTAAAACCAAGTTCGCTCATACCATATTACATAGCAACAGTGTAGAACCAGATCATAGTGCGTCAGGAACAGGCAGTTTATGACATCACTGTATTTCTCGACACCAATCTATAAGCAATCGCAGAATCGGTGTATGCCATGAACAGACTGTGCCCGCCGCACGAATATCATGCCAAGATAAATAGAGAATAGTAGGTTAGTGACGTGAATGGGAAAAAATATCTGACAAGGCTTAGGAAACGGGATGGGCGAGGCAAGCCTCGGAATTCCTACGCGTTTCCTAGCATTGACTGATAAACTTGATATCAAAAGACACTAGCCTGCTATTCTCTATTTATTAACACTAACATAAATAATTTATGGGAAAGTGCACCTGTTCAATGAAAAGTAATATTATATTGCTCAAGTAACAATAGTTAGAACATAATTATGCAAATAATATCAATTTCTGACACGACCTCGTATCATAACAACTGAAATACAGTGTGTAACGCCCTAACGTCAATATTGTGGTGGCAAATTCACATGTTCATTCGAGGAATATTGTTATCCTGCAGAAATCCTCCGCCAGTGGCACTATTTTGGCTCTAGACCGCAGGAAACACCATTTTGAGAGTCTAGGTTTAATTTTTCTTCTTTTTTTAGAGGGGTGGGTGGGGGGGGGGGGGGGGGGGGGGAGGTGAGCCTTCCGCTCAATAGTCCGCCGTGGCGTTATTTTATTCAGCGCTACGGGCCTGCAGTTGAATCACGTTCGATCGATAATCCACCCGCTAAAGTTAGCGGATTAGTTTCTCGTACATGCGGACGAACAGTTATCTAACTGTGGCAAAATATCTTGTGGCAAATCAGTTACGAGTACATTTACATGCATATTTAAATGATTTAAACACGTATAAAGCCACATATTAACAGATTACCTGAATATGATACTACAGTAGTCGATATGTCTGTGGCTGATCTATATCTGCACATAAGTTCTTCTTAATTAGCTACAAACAATCATGATAGTCTATTCATTTATGATGTCTTCCGTTCTTGGAATTCGCTAGGGTCTGTGTGGTTCTCACTGAAGAAATTGGATTTATGGGTTTTGCGACCAGTGTAGCTCCTGATCATCCAGTGATTACGAACAGTCTGATCAGGATCTGCACTGTTCGCCATTCCATCTGTGAAACAGTCGTCACACTTCTAACAAGCAATATTATAAGTTATTGTGATCATACAGTCAATTTGGTGTCGTATTGCCCGTCTGAATTTATATTCACCAGTACAATAGATCATATTGTATCACTCCCGAATATAATTGAAACGTGTACATGCCCACTCAGTAGGCACACACTGTTCTTTATAATAATTAAATAAGTGTATAATTGTGTCACTATTCCACCAGTTCTAAACATTATGAGTGCCCGCTATACATGTATAATCATTTAGTAATATGTATTTTGCTGATTGTGTCGCGCGGTGGTATCAGGCTATTTCATATGCATAGGCATGGCATGGTATTTCTTAATTATTTATTCTACATTGTAATTCAATGAGTCACCTGAAAAAATAATATTTTCGACAGATTATAAAGTATCATCATTACACATCAAAAAATAAATACAGACAATAAATAGTAATGTCAGTTAATATTTTAAGGAAACACTGGTATGTTATCGCCCCTGATATCCGTGTGGAAATTCATGTTTGATATACGAAGTATAATAATGTCAATTATGTCGTCTGGAAATGGTGAATGACTGTTTATTTTGCCCGAAGAATGTCATATCTGACGATCGGACGAAAACAATATGCCTCCCTTTATTATAACCTGGCACGTGGGCATGTACCTTTAAGGAAAAACGCTCGACATACTGTGCATATTTCTAACGCGTTAGTTCTCAAAACTACGTTAAACGTCTAACGCGTTAGAAAACAGAAGTAACGAGATAGAAACGAGAAACAACGCGTTAGAATCGACCAGGTTGGCGCTTCGTGTCATTAGTGCGGTTCTAGCGCACTAGAAGTCTGTGACTGGAGAAAATGGGGCTTCTATGTTATGCAACCAGTGCAGCACCAGATCAGCCTGCGCATCCACACAGTCTGATCAGGGTCTATACAATTCGTACATTACAGCTGACAGTTAGAAATGGGGCATTTATGAGATGTGATTGGACCAAAGTGTTCTACACGACTCCTGATCAAATAGTACTCCTGTAGCCAGATAACGATCTACATCATTGTTTGTTAGCATCATGATTGGGCGTTTCAAGATGGAATGACGAACAGTGCACATCCTGATTACTTTTGTTTGTTTGGTTGTTCAGGGGCTACGGCCATAGGACCCCATAGCAACATCAGGCCCTTTGGGTCCTCAAGACTGGGCCTGACAATGCAGGAAATGACGTTTCACGCCTCTTATATTTCAAAAATTTACGGGGGAGTTTGCCCCCGGTTCCACTAGCAACATCGGGCCGTTTGGGCCCTCAAGACTGGGCCCTTAGAATGAAGGAACTGGCGTTTCACGCCTCTTAGATTTCAACAATTTCCTGGGGAGCATGCCCCCGGACCCGCTTGCAACATCGCCCCTCCCCCAATAATGTTCAGGTTCTGCCGCCTATGTTGTTGCTGTTTAATTGCCTATCAACAGCCAATGTCATTTAACAGCTAATTCAGGCCTAAACTGCATTACTCCGTGAGATGTATGGTGGGGAAACCGGAGTACCCGGAGAAAACCACATCGCACTGGCACGTAATGACTACTTCAAATACGAGGTGATATTACACGGGTGTGTGTTTACATTTGATAGGGTGGTATGCATACACTAGTAATTTCCCAAGAGACACATTACTGTAACATGTACCATACACGAATTTATAATTGCCAATTACAATTTTTACTCCCTAATAGCATGTTCCCAAATTTTTCTTTGATTGGTCGTTATCTGAATTACGGCAGTATTTATCTAAATAATTGCTCAGGAAATATATAGCTGCATTTAAAATTAGTGTAGACCCTATGTAGATCAGACACCAGTGATGTTCTTTTGATTTCACAAGGGTTTGCATAATTCAACATTTATTCAGCAACTCATTGACAATATGTTAAGTTTGTAGATTTTGTTTTATCGTATGATCCAGCCTGATCTTGATTCCAATTAAGGCCTCTTTTTGTCTGAAATATTTTTGTTTGCATTGTCACTTTCTTAACATTTACTTCTCGTATCTTTTGGAAAATTATTTAATTGTTTGACATGCAGTAATTAGTTACTGGTTATCTTCCTTCGGGTTTTGTTAAGTAATATGCTAGCTATCTGACTGTGGATTATTTTTTATGTCACCGACTATAATCAGAACTATTCCGTTAGCAAATGGTATAAACCCTGTATATGTGTCGATAGTTTTCGTTCGAACTGCATCAATATTATAGTTTTACATATGTACTAGGACCCAGGCTGATACACTGATTCAGTATAGCCCCAAATCAGCATGTACATCCACTGATCAGGGTCCACGCTATTCACCCTTCAGTGACTGAACCATCTGTAGCATGATGTTGTGACGAGTGTTGATCCTAATCCAATAACACACTCCTATAGCCTGGCGATATATATGGCTTGTTAAAAGCATGGCGTGTGTCTCATTGGTGGAATGGCTAACAGTGCACATTCTGTTCGGACTGTGCGTAACATTTACAATATTTCTAACCATCATTGAATATAGCTTGGTTTTCTGGATGGTGCAATTTTAATTTCCGTATCGCATAGAAAGTTCAATATATAGCAAAGTCCGCGCTTTATTTGATCACTCCTCGTATATTTTATGTTATTGCTGTTCGGCAGTATCATTGATCTGTTGACTCGTAGTTTTATAATTTATAATACATAATAATTATCCACTTGGTATCCTTTATTTAAGTGTACAACATTAATGTAGATGTATATTATGTACATCGTGGTCAGTCCTCAATTTATACAAACTACTATTTTTACTTTACCACGTCTTTTCCATACGCGGACTTGGCTGCAGACTCAGCCTATTCACGGGCTACTGAAACTACTTGTTTTGATTATTATTGTAATAACAACACCGAGAGCACAAGTTTATTTGTTGGTATAAAATTGTAAAATAATCAATGGCCTACATACGATTCATTAGTTTATCTAAAGGAACACCGACAAGCATACGAATATACGTTTTTATTGTCAGCCATGTCAAAAGCAAACAATGAAAGTTACGCTTCCGACGTCATTTACTCGATAACGTCATTTATGCCATAATGTACCTTTTCGCACGACGCGGCTCATATGGCATCAGCACATGTGAATTGTGGACGTGTGCCATGTATTGTGTCTATTCGCTCGCCAAGATTATACTGAACAAAATAATAAAATACTGTATAGTTGCGTCAAAATATGTTTTTACCCTACCTCGGGGCCTCCCCCTCTTTTGACAAGTTTGTTTTTGAAAGATCAAACACTGTAGTTTAATGAATCACTAATAGCACTTGTATAAAAGTTAGCGAAAGTAGTTAAAATTACACCCTATGTGATTGATTGACACCCACAAAATTGTAATTTTCATAAAATAAAACATTATATGTAAAACTACTTGCGATTAACTTGATTAAAACTTAATAGTTTTAGATAAAATAATTTACTTGTCTAGATCACCATTTAGATACTACATTCTGAAATTGTATTGAAAAGTATTTAATATTTGTTGAGACATTGTTAATTCTATCCAACCCTTGTCAAACTAAAAAACGCGACAAATGTCAGAAGTACCCACATCTACAACAATTAACTGCAGTGACATTGAATAGATATCACACACATGCCCCAATGCTACATAACCTACATTGTTTCAGTGCATGCTTTTTGATACCTATCATGTTTTTTAATATGCCGGAATTATGATACACACGCATATTGGTTTGTTTTTACATTACACTGTAACTTTCGGTTTTACTTTAAATTGTCATATTTTCTGAATTAATCGACCGATTCTGCGGAAATTTCATGACTTGTTTGGCGTTGTGTTCTGTATGAGTTTCACGAAATATATAATCATTTCAGCCTGTGTTTAATAAATTATCCTCAATATTGCATCGGAATAGTTATGCCATTATATCGTTTGATATTTAGAATCGACCAATGTCAAGGTGCATGATCACGTGGTTGGTTACAGCAACAACAACAATGGCTGAAAGTGTTGAAAGCTCGCCCACTCCAAATAAGTATTATTTGATATATTCCTTAATATGCAATGGATTTGGATGAAATATTATGAACTATGGAGCAGCAAACGCGTCTTCATGAGCTGCATTTGGTGGTCCCGGGAGTTCGGCACAGACTTATGTCGTTTTTTCGAAGAATCAATTTCCGTGTCTCAATACGGACTAGTATATGCCGCTCTCAGACTGCGTAAATGAACAAGTTGTTCCGTGTTGGTTCATGATTTAGATATATTGGCGAATATATGGTTTATTATGTGATACAAAAAGCGTATAAGCCCAAGATTAGCGCAGTCCGGTCAGTGCCTACGCTGCCAGCTCATTTCGTATACTAATGGATATATACTAATGCTAAACAATTATCTATGTTTGCAGCTACTATTCTGAGCATACGTTTTAATCGACCTTGTAGCAATAGAGCATATGGTATTACATTGTTTAAACATCGTTTAGTTGAACTCAGAATCCATAAACGATACAGCTGCATATATATATTAAACATTCACAGAACACCTTGAGACAACCCCTAAAATCACTGCAGACATACTCGTTTCCTATGGACATATTCGTGCCTTAGACCCTCCCGCATATGTCTGCGGACATTTTCGTTCGGGCGGACATATTCGTACCTTTCATCTGTATCATATATGGTACATTGAGGTGCCATCTCCGACATTCTTCTTTGTACAAACCATCATACAGTTTCACCACTTCGAGCGTTTGACACATACATCTAATAATATGACAGTAAAACAAATACAATTTGGCGCAGCTATGAAAACAACGTGCAATACATATTATGCCAGCAAACTATACACCAGACTAGATATCTGAATAGTTCTCTCATCAATCTCAAAATATAGTTCAATATGTAAACCTTCCAATCTGATGAACATCCTAGTGTTAGTGTACATGTTACCCATAGGTATGGCCATATTTACTCGTGTCACAGGGCGAGAAAGATGCATATCCGACCAGAGGCTCGAACCGGCGACCTCTGGAATAACCTACCATCGCTGTAACAGACTGAGCTAGCCGGGCACGAATACACATCTACTTCCCATAGTGAGTTACGTACCGTGACACTAGCATATTAGGCGAGTATACACCAGTGACAATCCACTACGTGATGTGATGGGTATGTATGGTAAGACAGGTAAATATCGACAGCACTGTGTTTTTATCTGTGTTTGTGTTACACAGCCATTACTGGATTCTCAAAAAGTTTAACAATGGGTCAACACACTCTTCAAAAATCAGACAGTATACCAAGTATACAAGTGTGATTAAACAACCCATAGTATGTTGTTGTTACTGTCTTTCGAATAAATTGCACCAAATTGTATTCATATTATTGTGGTATATGTCAAATGCCACAAGAGGTAAAACTGACTGATGGTTTGTACAACCTAAGACGTCCACGTAACCGAACTCCATTCACCATATAGTATACAATAACAAGCCAATGCTCACATATAAGTTATCCATATATCCGATCACATTTAGAAACCAAATACAATTATTTTTGAATGGAACAATGATTACAGTTAATTTATCCCCTCAACGCAGTGCATATGTGCCGTGAAAGACGGTGCCGTTAAACATTTTTGATATCCTGCCAATACGACCTAATCACTGCGTATGAATATGTGCGGTGGCTGGGGTTATTTCTTTGCATTTTAAAGCCATTTGTAGGTTTTGACGGGTTAAATAGAATAGTAGTTAAGTGCCGTGAATGGGAAAAATATCTGGCGCAGCACGGAAGCGGGATGTGCTCGGCAGAACCTCGCCCATCCCGTTTCCTAAACCTTGCCAGATATTTTCCCCCATTCACGGCACTAACCTACTATTGTCTATAATTGAGTCGCGCCGTGCGAAAACCGGGCTTAATGACAAAACATTCTGATTTTACTTTTTCGCGTATTCTGAATTGTACGTCTTTTAAAAGCCATATCAATGTATCCCAATTATTTTTCATTATAGAAGTATTTTTATGACGCGTCGTAAAAACGTTTATGACGTTTTAGATCAATGACGTCGAAATTACGACGTCTTTGTCAACGGCGCATACAAGGGGTGTTGATAAAATATCCGGACAAGTCCTATAGATTTGTCATCTTTTATCGCATGCCAAACACATTTGGATATCTCGTAGCCTGGCCAAGTGTCTCCCATTAGGCCAAGACAAAGTATGAAAATAATGTTTATGGCTCGTGTTGCAGTTGCTAATGTAACGTCATGTTTTAGATTGCGGCCCAAGTAACGTAATTTCGTATGAATTTTTTTCAAACAAGGCAGAGTGAGAAGTGTTGGCGTTTCCCTGTTGTTTGCTGCTGTCTGAAATAATTTTGGGGAATAAAAGCGACATTATTTAACATTTCGTATGCGACGACATATTTTAAAGAAGGCAGTAGGCCGCTTATAACATTGACTTTGTGACAAAACACGACGTCGGGCAGATGTGGTAGCGTGATACCTTATAATTGTCGCCGTGTGTCTTTCTTGAGGATCGCATTACCATCACCTGATATCCATTATTATGCAGTAAAGTGGTAAGCTGACACAAATCGTACGAAAAGCAAGTTTATGACCATCAAATTTCCAATTAATTTCAAAGACTTTTATATATATTATGTAATTACAAGGCTGCGTGTCTACCTCCGTTTATAATACAATGAGTGGCATTGAATGGCATATCGTTCGCTAAGTACTGTATATAATTGTTCAAAAGTCTTAATTTACCCAGATAATAGACGGTAATATCGTTTGCATACACTAGGTTGTTTATATTTGAATTTAAGATAATTTATGAATTAAAGTGCAGTGTAAGCGAAGACTTCGCTGATATGTAACCAGTTAAATTATGCGTTCACCATTTTGAACTCATAAGGACAAACGACGAAAAAGAGTGACAATGTCAAAGAACGACAGTTAGGCGACAATGTACAGCTCCTCAATCATTTCTAGGTCATTGATGCTGCGAGGAACTCGTGCAAGTATTCTTGCTTTATTTCACAAGCTTTTTAACGTAGCATTTAATAACGGTTATTTCCCAGACACATGGTCAGATGGACATATAATTCCTCTCCATAAGAAAGGTAGCATAGACAATACAAATAATTACAGAGGAATAACATTATTAAGTACAGTCGGTAAGCTGTTTACACGAGTTTTAAATAGTAGACTGACAAAATGGGCCAACAAATATTATGTATACGTCGAGGCACAGGCAGGTTTTCGAAAAAATATGAGCACAATAGACCATATTTTTGTATTACATAGTCTAATTACGAAGTATATTAATAATGGCTCAAAATTATTCTGTTCATTCGTAGATTTTACGAAGGCCTTTGATTATGTTGTTAGAGAAAATTTGTGGTAAAAACTTTTACATTTAGGTACTAGAGGCAAAATGTTCAATGTTATTAAGTCAATATATAACAATGTTAAGACGCGAGTGAAATATAATAATCTGTTAAGTGATGAATTTTCATGTTGTCTTGGGGTACGTCAGGGTGAGTGTTTATCACCATTTTTATTTTTTTTTGCTATGTATATTAACGATCTTGAAGATGAATTGTGTCAAAAAGGTTTAGACGGTGTAGATATAGGAATGGCAAAATTATTCCTATTGTTATATGCTGATGACATAATCTTATTTTCTGAATCGTCGGAGGGTTTGCAAAATGGTCTAAATATGCTTTATGAGTATTGTCAAAGAAGGAAATTAACTGTTAATACTGATAAAACCAAAATTATGATTTTCCGTAAGGGTGGTAGACTACCTTTAAATACACATTTTTATTACAATAACTCTGAAATAGAAATTTTATCCAATTTTTCTTATCTTGGAATTGTATTTGCTACACGCGGGTCTTTTGTGAACGCTCAAACTACATTAGCTGGGCAAGCGCGAAAGGCTATGTTCAAATTAAACAAGTATCTTTATCAGTTCACGGACCTCAAACCAAAGTGTGTGTTAGATTTATTTGATAAGCTCGTGTTACCTATTCTAAATTACGGAGGGGAAATTTGGGGATTTAGCCAAGCAAACCAGATTGAACGAATACACTTACAGTTTTGTAAACGATTATTAGGTGTCAAACTATCAACCCAAAATGATTTTATATATGGAGAGCTAGGACGGACATCTATAAAGACACACAGATTATATAATATTATTAAGTATTGGTTTAAGGTAACTGGGGTGACAGATCGTAAATATATAAATGTTCTGTATAAAATGATATTGAATGATATTACTGAAAGACCAAATAAAACTAACTGGGCGTCCATTGTTAAAGCACTGTTATCTAGTCTTGGCTTTCATCATGTATGGTTGGCACAATGCGTTGGCGATATCAAGTATGTTTTAAGCATATTAAAGCAGAGGTTAACTGATAATTGTATCCAAAACTGGAATTCCAGACTAGTGGAATCTAGTAGAGCACTTTTTTACAGACAGTTTGCACAGTTTGAGTATCAGTCATATTTGGACATTTTCACAATTAGACAATTTCGGGTTTCTTTTACAAAACTTAGAGTATCCTCACATATATTAGCTATAGAAACAGGAAGATGGCACAAACCAAACAAAATACCCATTGGAAACAGAAAATGTAATCTATGTAACGTTTTAGAAGATGAATATCATTTTCTATTTGAATGCGCTATGTACACTGATTTACGCTTTCAGTATGTAATTACATTTTACCGACAGCGGCCAAGTATGTTTAATGGACTTAGTTTTATCAAGTCAAATAATCAAAGGAAAGTAAGAAACCTAGGAACGTTCATAGCTAAATCATTTAAAAGGAGAGATGAAATATTGTCACATCTATAACGTATGTCAACTTAAATGTTTATATACATTGATAGATATATGCAGGCGAATTCGTATTATGTGCGTATGTCTGATTAGTAGTGGACATTTTCTTTCATACTGTGTTGATTGACAACATTTCAACGTACCCTTTCAAGTGTATTCTGAATTTTCCATATAAATTACTCTCTCTCTCTCTCTCTCTCTCTCTCTCTCATTGCAACTTTGTATTTACAAAACTTCCATTTAATGTACACATACAATACTTTTCATGTCCACTGTCTGTCATCTTGCTTGCATTGTCATGTTGCCTGTATGTTTGTTAATTATTATTGTGCTCAAGAGTCAGCATGGCTTAAGCAATAAACGATTATTCTATTCTATTCTATTCTATTCTATTCCATTCTATTCTTTTCTATTCTATATTTATTTATCAAATTGAATGTTGTTGACGATACTCCGGCTTGACAGTATCTAAAGCTGATGTGATTTCTTAATAAAGTTAAATATTATTAATAACAAATGATAAAGATAACGGCCACCCACTACATACACCGGCGATAAAGATACCACGATGATTCTGATCAGTCTAGTGTAGGAATGCCGTAGGACTTGCTGGCTGAGGGGAATATATATATCAAGAGTTCGAACGATTAAATCTTCTTTATTCAACTTTTCTAAATGTTACCACGTGTTGCGCACAGCTTCTATGATGTCGCTCCCTAGTTGTTTCCCCTGACTGCATCACAGCATCTCCATGCATGGATAGGAGTTGCTTCCCCTACACATGTTTGATATTTCCACTAGCACTCAATAAAAAGCCAAAATATAATATCCCGCATCCAAACATAAAATAGGTTACAATTTTCCGAAGAGTGCCAGTGGAAATCGCAAACAGAAAAACCTCACAAACAAAAATGAATTGACATAAACACTAATATATATCGATCAAATATGAAGCATGAATAAGTATACTGATATAGTTATTCCGCAATCCAATGATGCACGTGTCCATCTCTCAAGAAATAAATCAACAGGCTGCCAGCGGAGATAAACCACAATCTGTTCTCATACACAGCAGTTACACAAGTCCGTGATCAAGGGACACAACCATACACAAATATTATCAAGTATACTCAGACCGTGGTGTATCACCAATGCACAAGACTGGTGACGTAAAAGCGAAGTTATGGCACATACCCATCAGCTTGTTGATCCAAAAACATCAAGTCAGCAATATGACATAATCCTGCATGAACGTAGCTAGCATAAAACATGTGGATTGGCAGAGCTGAATAAAGTACACTCATTACTTAATAATACTGAATTGCTGTTTCCCTAGTACTTGTGAACATTAAATGTAACGTATTTACAAGATCGCAGGTAATTTGTATTGCTTTCAATACGGTAATTGTATAGATCTCAAGACAACTGTGACAGTGAATGACTAGACATGTATTTAAAAAAAATACAGATACTTGTATACTTGTTAAACAAATCAATTACAATTAAAGTAAATCGGAAATTAATATTTGTTAAAATTAATATCAATTACGATTTACAAATGTGTTGTTTTGCAGTGAATAACATGTATTCCCTAGACATACAGTTATACATCATGTACATGCTTTTCATATTTCGTACCATGACCATTTCACATGAAGTGAATGCACATGTAGCTATAAATTGCCCATAATCTGGGCAGTATGAATACAGCACCAACGTTCATGCACATTTACATCATGTTCACACATTTACATAATACCATATACATTATCTATAAATCTCAATAGTATATCTGATGGAATAATCATCTGTCTGTGTTCATGAATACATATATGACAAAGAATACAGTTTTATTACATGTGAAGTACATGACCATGATGATCTATAATATTATCCTGTGTACATGAGCACAAATATCATGCAAACATAATATACATGTACTACGATTCTCATATTGGCTATGTAATACGGGGAGGAGGTCTAGCTTGTACTTACGCTAAATATTTGCAATTCAGGCTGTAATCTGTGACCCATTCAGCATTATGTGCAGGTTCGTCAACCATCTGCACTAAATAACGAAGACCGGTTTGTGTGTGTTTCTGAATTTGCGATTGCAACGTTGGTGTACTAATGATTGAAGCTGAACTGCTTGATGCTTCTTCGGCCCTATATCCGTGTGCCTCGCCTGTCTTCGCGACATGTAACGCATCTCTGAATGTCTGTACCCGTCCAGCACGCACGAAAAAACGTAGTTGTGGTGACAGCCCATCAACAAATTTGTAAGTCATTTCTGTATCAGTTTTCGCTAAACGATGGCCCTTTTCCATTACAATACTGTGGAACTCCTCAATGGGTTGGAATGATCGTAATGTCAAGTTATTGTAAGCTGCTTCCTCCGTTATAAGTTGTGGGCTGGTTTGATCCCACTGTTCCAGTGTGAATGCCCATATTAAAGCCCCCTGGGATATTTTGGCAGAGTCTGGTAAGGAATTGTACCAAATAAGTGCTGGTCCTGACAAATGCATGTGGAAAGCAGCCACAGCATGTTTGGATTGGTCTTCAATGTTGGATAGTATGAGGTACGAGTTAAATTCAGCAATAAATTTGTCTGCGTCTTCAATGCATGTATCCAGAAAACTTTGAGCACGAGCTGTGCTTGCTGAGTGTTAGTCACTGGGTGTGGGACACGGATGCTAGGTGTCGATGTTGCAATTGGAGCGTGGACGAAACTGTCATGAAGGCACTGATCGAAAGTTCGAAACGGATTTGTGGGATCCAAATCGGCGTCTGATTCGAACGGATTTCGAAATGGATTTGTGACATCCATTGTTTAGACATTAGATTCTCTACCATGTATGAATGCCGTAGGACTTGCTGGCTGAGGGGAATATATAGTTCAATAGTTCGAACGATTAAATCTTCTTTATTTAACTTTTTTAAATGTTACCACGTGTTGCACACAGCTTCTATGATGTCGCTTCCTAGTTCTCTCTCTCCCTTGACTGCATCCCAGCATATCCATGCATTTGCCAAGCAGGTATCAAAGAGCTGAGACACAGTGATTGTCACGAAGCTGACTGTCTTCATTATCATCCATTATTTGTAACACGGGTCACACAATACTAGTATAGAGCACAATAATCGAATAGTCAGTTAACGACTATCGAATAGGTCTTCGTGTGTGAAATATCGCTCCCGTGGAATACACCGCTGGAGGGAGAGAAAAGCGCTTTATCCAAAACCGTGCACGGACCACGGCCAGTATTGGATTTTGCACCGGTTTTATCTGGGTGATTTACACTGTTTATGCTGACTTGGATGCTAGCCTGAATACCGAATAGGTCATATCTACTAATGGCTGAATTATTTCAGATTAATTTGCCAGATATCTCATGAGCTAGACTGACTGTTATAACATTAGTCCACTTACGCAGAATTGTAAGCAAAATGTTGGCACAGAGTTTTTATATTGATAGGCGGACAATCGTAGGAAACTTATGCACTAGAGTATGTATATAAACTATCATATCCATATTCTAGCAGTCGGACATTCAACCATTCTTGTGAACTCTTTAGGACACAATCATTCACTGGGAACTAGTAAGTACATATGTTTATTATTTACTTTCAAATGCTGCAAATAACGTCTGACTCATGCCAAAACCGGCAAATCACCGCATTATTATCGTATCCTCGATAATACTGCCCTATTTCGTTTACCCGAGTTATTTGGATCCATTTCGACCAACTACTTGGTCAATAAAAGCCGTATGACATGTATCCGCTGGTGTAGATCATCTCCCTTGATCAATTCGAACTTAATCATTAATAATTCGTGTTTGCCTGTAGATGATAACGATTACAGGTCTCGCATGTGGGAGCATTCCGTGAATATTATAATGGCATAATATTCTCATGTGTTGTTTTTTTTGCATGTCACTCCGACTATTTGCAGTAGCAATATTTTTCTATTTGTAAACGAAGTCAACACGATTTAAATGTTTGCTAAAATTTAGCTATGCCTTTTATATTAGTCCAATATCAGTCCTGCGCCCTGTACAATACATGATACTATTGCAAATTTTAACCTGTAATAATTGTAACGTGAATTTTCTGGATGACTTTCATTCTCTCTATGTTGGACAGATGTAAAACTCCAATCCAAGTCGACTGTACATTCATTTTATTAAGTCATGTACGTTCACAGTGTATTTTAAATAGTGAAAATGCACTGATTTATACGTCAGTAAGCTGTAATAAGGACATGATGTGAAGTATAGTTTATTTCAATCACTGATGCTTTAGGTCAGCCTGTGGAATCCTGCAGTCTGATTAGAGTCTACAGTGTTTACCATTAGTAATGTAATACTGTGAGTCTGCACCGGAAAATACTTGGCATAGTTGCTCTTTATTCAATTAGCGCAGGTGGCCACGGGCAGTCTGATCAGGGTAAGGCCGGGTCGCAATTAAATGTTTGTTTACTAATGGTAAGTAAATGTGAGTGACGTCGATATTCACATGTATGGCTGTGAATATATATATCGTTGGGTACACTAGATATAGTGGCTGTTCATTAATATTGTTATATCGCATTCTCCGACACCCCCTTCTTCCAACTAGTGAAAATATCTTTGTGTACATTGCAATTTATCATCATTCGTCGTTGTAATTTACGAGGTTGTTTAGTATTGCCATGCAATCATAATAATGATTTCATGTGCACAATTGACTATTATGAAGACTATAACGCGTTACATTCTGGTAACAACACCGTTGGTGTTTTGTAGTCCCAGTCAGTCAGCCAGCCAGCCAGCCAGCAACCGGCGACGGCACGTCCATCTGGTGTAATCGCGTAGAACCAGTCCACTGCACCGATACTATTATGGGGTCCATTACACGACACCGTGTACCAGCGGGGACTCTGCTCCGTGTGGACCAGGGCGTAACGAGCGGGGTATTCCGGTGAAGTCATTCGGTCCAAGGACGATATCAATCTCGGAGTATGTCCACCCATGTGATATTGGCCCCATCCGCCTAAGTAGTCTTTATAATACAGTTAAAAGTAACTTAACGACGTCATAAAACGTCACCGTCATCATGGCGGAAACCCGAGTTGGATAACAGAAACTGTAAGTTCGGATATTGAACGTGATGTACATTGTTATACGATACTTAACTGTTCCAGAATCGTGACTGTGCATTGGTTGTGTGACTGTGCCCGAGTGAAACCTCGAGAGGACGTTGTCCGTACTGTCTTGAACGTTCATTATTTGTGTATATTTCATTTATAAATACATCATCATTGTAACTATATACCTTGTTGTCTCTTTCCACAACGTGCTTGGTGTTCCGTCCCCATCAATAAACAATCCCAGTGTCATCCTGGCGTGACAGTTAGAGTTGGCGATAACTCATGTTAGCTAAATAGTTTGTGTAAGGGAAACAACCGCAGCCAATACTATTGTAAGCATGGACAGGAGTTGCTTCCCCTACACATATTTGATATTTTATGGCTCAGAATGACAAACTGCCCGATTTACAGTGTAACCTGTCAAAGCCGGACACCTGGGGACCTCCAATAATGAGGTTTATGAGGTTTCACTGTATACGTTCACTGAATGACGAGGAAAGCATGCACTAATCGGACTACGCGGATTCGTAGGCTCTTCTACGGCTACGATTTTTGTGAAACGCGTTAAACCTCATTTCGCCAGATACAACCATAACGATATGATAACCAAACCAAATGGATAAGTGCCTACATATGTAATCTCCCTACAGCTGCCACCTCTCTACAGCAGCCAGTTGTTTCTGTGATCCCATTACCATACCCACTTGTTGTCGAACTTTACGTTACGACCACAGGGTGGTGAGGTAATGGGTATTATCCCGTCAACACAGTGCGTATGTGCCGTGAAACACAGTGCCGTGAAACATTTTTGATATCAGTCAATACTATTTTTGGCATTTTAAAGCCATATTTAGGTGTTGACGGGATAAATAGAATAGTAGGTAAGTGCCGTGAATGGGAAAACATATCTGGCGCGGCACGGAAACGGGATGGGCGAGGCTCTGCCTGAGCCTTGCCAGATATTTTTTCCCATTCACGGCACTAACCTACTTTTCTCTATTTATTTTTTAATCGGCTTTTTTATGTCACGGGTGCGAATCATTCACCTATGGGATACATACAGTGCATGTGGATGCATGTATGCGATGAGTGTCTGTTCATTATCAATTGTGGCGGTGACTGGATACATTTGGCTTGGCTTATGAGATTTGTGACCAGTGTAGCTCCTGATCAAATAGCACACTCCTGTAGCCTGATGACGATCCGTATTGCTTGTTAGAAGCATGAATGATGTTTCATTGCTGGAATGGAGAACAGTGCAGATCCTGATCAGACTGTGCGGACGTACTGGCTGATTTGGATCTACAATGGTCATAAAACCCATAAGCCCCTTTTCACCAGTCACATAAACAATTGGGACCGTCTCGGGAATTACCTCCCTTATCACATTGACGTATTTCGCCGATCACGTCTTATTTCCCTTATATCACTTCCACAGGTGATGGGAACAACTAATCTGATAGTCTGTTGTTACTTGTATAATATCTATATATATACACCGTCTTGTGATTTTTTTTCCCGTCACCTGTGATCCCTTCTAATTCAGAGACATAACGAACGTCAGTCTGACTGAATATATACCAGGGTGTATGCCTGGTCAGACTGCTCGAACGTGTTTACAACTGCCCTAGTGAGGAGAATGACACGTACATTGCTGACAGATGAAAATAAATAATGTGATGAAAAATATTTATTAACAAATACCTTCCTTATTGATACTCATATATTTTGCAAAACATAATTATTGGAATTTATGGGTAGCTGGTGTCGAAATATTTGAAGTTTTCCATAATATCAGATCAAATGAACAGTTTTCCCACAAAACAAAAAAAAACCAACAACAAACAACTGTAAAATGAAATAAAAATAATGTAAATACAACAAAAAATATACGCTCTCGTTCTATTTCGAACTCCGACGACAAGTCATCACAAATAATTAAAGAGTAACAGAACGCCGTACACCACTGCGCTAGTGAGTCCTGAATGAAATAATTGGTGAAGATAGTCAACTAAAGCATACATGTCTGTCCAAGAGGCTGGGTACCATGTTTGAACGTACCCAAACAAGTCGTGTCTAAGTCATAACGTACGAATGACGATTTACGGCGCGCTATTTTTAAAATGCGTCTGCTGCCGAATTCATACAGCCTAATTGTGTCTTTGAGCAAGGACGGTAGTTAGATGGAGCACATGACACACTTGGATATCACAAAGTGTCGAAATGAACGTGTTTCCAACTTTTGTGTCATCCAGTGCTTTGTTTTCGGTCTAAAGTGAATGGCATTTTTAACCTAGAAATTGTTAACAAACAGTCTGGGAATGAATCAGTAAAGTGGCGAACATATACGGCTATCAGCTGACAAAACCACAATGAAATATTATGTGCTTGATTTCTAAGTTGCACGTCTTTATCATTTGGCTCCGGCTATGTAATTACATTGTACCTCCCTTATCGCATCGCCGTTTTTCGCCGATATTAATTTCGAAATTCTGTCGTATTTTCCGTAAATGACATCAAAAGTTGACACAATATTCAGAGCTCATGAGCTCTGAATTTTGTGTCAACTTTCGGCGTCGTTTATCGGGAATAATGCAGTTTTTCGAAACCAATAACGGCGAAAATAGGCGATGCAATAGTGACGTTCAGATTCATTTGAAAACTGCGGCTGTGAATGGAGAAATGGGTGTATATCCAGATCAGCATGTACATCCGCTCAGTCTGATCGATAACTGCACTGTTTACCATTCATTCAATGAAACACCCGTCTATCAAACAATAGAGATCATTATCCCGTCAACACAGTGCGTATGTGCCGTGAAACACGGTGCCGTGAAACATTTTTGATATCCAGTCAATACAATTTTTGCATTTTACAGCCATTTGTAGGTGTTGAAGGGATAAATAGAATAGTAGGTTAGTGCCGTGAATGGGAAAAAATATCTGGCGCGGCACAGAAACGGGATGTGCTCGGCAGAGCCTCGCCCATCCCGTTTCCTGAGCCTTGCCATATATTTTTCCCATTCACGGCACTAACCTACTATTTTCTATCTATTTCCCTTATTTCTTAACCAAAGTATATGCTGTGACCACTCATTTGAACCGTCTCGGCGAGACGGTTCAAATGAGTGTCACAACATATACTTCTGATGAGAAATAAAGAAATTCTTGAGCCTTGCCGGATATTTTTCCCATTCACGGCACTAACCTACTATTCTCTATTGATCTGTCTACGGAAATGTGCTATTTGATCAGGAGTTACACTTTAACCCGGATCTATTTCGCGAGACATCTGGAAATCCGATAACAAAACGATGGCGGAGCACGAGTTTCTCTGTCGGATTTACACACAAATACAGTCACCCGCCCCACCCCAAAGTCCGACACCCACATAGCTACCAAGAATACATTACCTGTATGATAGAGTGCAATGATAATGTCGAATGATGCGCTGATGTTATTGAAGCCACTATGGAAACGGAATACCAGGGCGTTTCCTGCAGTTATGTAGACACCATTCGGAGCACTGTGGCCGCATAGGTCGCTGTGATCTGAAATTTAATATATTTCTAATACACTCACCCGCCCCCTCTGTACCCGAAACCCGATACTCTCGGAGATATACTAAAAGAGGATATTCATATTTTTGCAACGAATATGACATATATGCTCATCGAGTGGTGTGAAACACCACTCGATGAACATATATGTGATATTCGTTGCAAAAATATTAATATTCTATTTATTCAAGTCTTGTCATAAATCACATAAGCTCCATTTCTCCAGTCACGGCCACAAAATTAATGACATTTTTTCGACTCGAATCAGTAATGCACGTGTCACGGACACTACACGTGTCGCTAATGAACGTGCCAGTAGTGAAATTGCCAGCGTCAAGATATTCATTTTAACTTGGTCAAGCAGCCATCGGCGTCTATCTATGGCACAAATTTAAAGAGGAATATCAGAATGTTTTGAAAATATACTATCACAAATAAAAATGTGTTGAAGATATACGACGCTACTAGGACCGCTGGGTTGTTTCTATTTTCACCCATATAGGTGTAACTATCGGATTTCCTATCTTATTGCATTAAACAAGATAGAAAACCTGATACTTCTGTACAGACACCGGTGAAAATTGAAACAACCCAGCAGTCCTAGTATCTTCAATTAAACCACTTTACATAGGGCGATGATTAAAACATATATTGATTTTTTTATATTATTGTTTTAAAAAAATCCTGATATGCCCCTTTAAATATGTATTTACATACTATTATGATGGTGGGTCTGGTTGTATTAATAGTTTAAACAACTGGCAGTTATAATAATACGTATTCTGTAAGTTTATATGTAACTTCTTTAGGATGATAAACATTTGATTCGATGTTGCACACCTGGGGGCCGTTAATTAAACTTCGTTCGACTAAAATGTTCGTAAGTGCAAAATTATGATAGTCTGTACATTTCACATTAACAGTGTTTTCTTGTATACAATTAATGAATTTACATTTGTTGAACATAGGCTGCATATGCAGCTTATGTTCAATAAATGTAAATCCATCAATTAAATTTTCCAGACGATCATAAATTTGCACTTCCGAACATTTTCTGTCACGCGGCTTTAGTGTAGAGCAAGGTTATAAATATGCACTCGGCCACCGCCCGAAAGCTTGAGTATCGAACTTGGAACGTCGGGTCAGGCAGATACATACTTTATTTCAAGTTTGAATCAAGCATTATCTCACGTATCGCATTATTACTATTTGGGGTTACAAAAACCTTGGGGTTACAAGATCCGGCGCATACGTCAACGGTTTTTGTAACCCCCGGATTTTGTTAATGGGGTTTATAAAAACCGGGGGGTTACAAAAACCGGCTCTACAGCACACCTTGAAAATACGCAGTTTCACTTGTTTCAAAACATTGCATCTCTTCCATCTCAAACTCGTCTCCATTTGATATTCAATGTATGCACCTCGTGTCAGCAACGGTATACATCCAGCAAAAGGCTCGGTGAATAAATTGTTCGTTGCTCGTTTCATAAATCTCATGTCAAATGAAAACTCGTTTGAGATCATCTACTTATTTGTTTTATTTTGTTTTAGTTGAACAAAATAAAACCATACAATAGTTTGATGTATATTAAAATACACCTATGCAGTCATGCTATTCAATAACTGGCCATTATTTTTCGGGAATGGAGAGTTGTGTCATCTTGGGAATGGAGTATTGTGTCACTATTGAAAGTCACTGAAGTGTTACACACTTACGTGGAAGCATGCACGGGACTCCGCACTTAACAAGTCAACTGTGTACATGTACAAGTCCATCATTCCATAACACACCCGTGTAGAGGACGGTTGTACATGTACATGTGGACCACCTGGCAAGAAACATTTGCGAACAGTGTATCCCTAGCACATCATACCTGTCTGTCATCTAAATTTTCTGATAAATAATACTTCATCGTATATGTCCCAACGGATGAGAAAAGCGACCTTACGACATATGCGGCCAGTGTAGCCGCAGATCAGCCTGTTCATCGACGCAGTCTGGTCGGGGCCTACACTATTTGCTATTCCGTCAATGGAGTACACTGTAGCCAAGGGCGGATTCAGGGGGGTGGGGGGGACCCGGGGGGACCCGGCGCGCGCCCCCCTAAAATTCGCCGAGTAAATATCTTTTACAAGTTACAAGGCACATTTCTACGTTCGCGTTGTGAATTTATTGTTTATTGTTTTTTTTTTGCTCCAAAATGCGTCAGAACGCAGGAAATGCGATGTAGATTTCAAAAAATTTCCGGGGGGGGGGGGGGGGGGGAATGCCCCCGGACCCCCCTAGCGCGTTCGATAATATAGTCAAGTATTGCAAAATAGTTACGCCCCCCCCGCCCCTAACCCGAAATCCTGGATCCGCGCCTGGTAGCAATAAATAAACCAGCAAAACGAGTGGAAATAATCCTACTGTGATTGTGCAACAGAATCTATCTCCTAGTATTACCAATTATTGAAAATGTCGTAAGGTCTCCTTTTTTCAGCCGATGGCCCAGATATACCTGATCCTATCGAAAATATAAACGCAAATTGTATAGACGGTCGGACAAAAATATGTATGAAATGACAAACGGACGAGTTGTCGGACGAACAGAATTACGATAACTATATACCACTCGCTGTAATTCGTATGTTGGGTATAATAACTACAACACTGCAAGGAAAATCAGCAAAATGAAAATACAATGTTTGTCAATTACAAGTACATTATATGAATACTTATTATTAGCCGATCTATTTTGATCGGCTATATATTGGTTATCCATCGGTTTGTGAAAAAGTTTATAACCACCCTTTTCTCCTATATTCTGTAATCTACAATCGCGAAATTTGTTGTATCACTTCCAAATTACATCAAACGGATACTTTTTCATTTTTTGGCCATTATCTCTGTTGAAAACTTTAAATATAGCGAAATAACACAATTTGGCTATACATAAACGTTTTCACTACAAGAGTTCGGTAAACTAAAGTTAGGCGGTTTGCAATTTGGCTATAAATAAACGTTTTAACTACAAGAGTTCGGTAAACTAAAGTTAGGCGATTTGTAATTTGGCTATAAATAAACGTTTTATCTACAAGAGTTTGGTAAACTAAAGTTAGGCGGCTTGCCTTCTAGTCCAGGGGCAATTGTAGGTATATATATAAGATTCCGGCACCTCGTGTTAATTTATGGCACCCGGTGTTTTTATAAACTTGAATGTATAAGGTTTCCAAAAAATCCGGGTGCCATTTTTTAAACCAAGGTCAAGGTCATTTCAAGGTCATTGAACTTTATGCTTGACGAAAGTCAAAAATTGCCAATATATGAGCCAATATATGAGCCAATAGGTCATGGTCCTTAACTTGGAAATTGGTGTAAGTTGTTAAAAAACATTTCTGATGGATATATTAAAGAATTTACGTAAACTACACTAATATTCAGTATATAATTATCATATTTTCAAGATGGCCGCCAAAAATCGGGTATTTATGAGATTTCGGTTGACTTGCTACATATTTGTGTAATGCTAAGCGCCTTCACCTACATTCAAAGGCTAATTCTTTCAAATGGAATAATATTGTTTACATTTGACTACCATAATTAATGCTATGATCAGATATTAATGATAGCTAAATATAATTGGGAGAATTTGGTTGCGGAGGAAATCAACACTTCTCTCACTTTTCCCTGAGATTCCGTAACTACTAAAATGTGGACATATATTGAACCCTGATTTGATCGGCTAACAACATCATGCTCTGCATGAATTTTCATATTTGTTATTAACATTCTATTTAGTTCATCACTCACGAGGTGGTGGTTAAAAATAGCACAATTCCGTAGTGACCTTGACCTTGGACGGTCGGACGTGGGTTGTATGGAAAACAAACCACTATCCCTAGCCACACATTGTGGCACAATATTATCAAAATCGGTTAAGAGGTTCAGGAATTATTGAAAAATGAAAGGTGTTACAAACGTACGTACATGGACTAACGATATACCCCAGCTTGTCTACCGGTGAGGGGATAACGAGTGGTTTGAAACTAAACTTTTGAGAAAAATAAAAATAAGAAGGTATATGTACTAAATATTCAAATACAGCTAAATTGTTTATATTTCTAATTTCCAGCTGACGAGGCGGTTCAATGGAGTATGAGCAGATAGATATTTTAATAAAACATATATGGGCCGCGCCATACGAAAACCGGGCTTAATGACAACGTCATGAAAAGCGGTAAACGACGTCGGAAAAACGACGTTTCAAATTGTCTAGCGTCGCCTTAAAAGTTCACAGTTTGCCCTCCCATTTACGTTTACTGGTGTCAGTTCACATTAAGTGTGAACAGAAAACGGAAAATTATAACTTACTGAAACTTTCACTAATATGAGACGCGATACCTTATACATCGTTACACATATTATGACGTCATCGATGCCTTGTACATCGTTACAGATATTATGACGTCATGACTTGACGTCACGTAATTGTGACGTCATTGAACGTGAATACATGTTTGACGTTATGGCCATGGTGTGGTGACACAATATTATAGAAAGGATACTTGCACGAGTTCCTCGCAGCATCAATGACTTAGAAATGCTTCAGGCGCTGTACATTGTCGCCTAACTGTCGTTCTTTGACATATTTACTCTTTTTCGTCGGTTGTCCTTCTGAATTCAAAATGGTGAACGCATAATTTAACTGGCTAATATATCAGCGAAGTCTTCGCTTACACTGCACTTTGATTCTTAAATAATCTTAAATATGAACAACCTAGTGTATGCCAACGATATTACCATCCATTATCTTGGTAAATTGAGACTTTTGAACAATTCTATCCAGTACTTAGCGAATGATATGCCATTTAATGCCATTCATTTTATCATAAATGGAGGTAGACACGCAGCTATGTAAGGACATAAATATCCGGGGTTTGTATTGAATTTAAAATAAATGCATCAACATATTAATTGGAAATGTGATGGTCATAAACTTGCTTTTGTAGTAGAAAATGCTTTTGTAGTATCAAATCATCAGTTTATCACTTGACTGCATAATAATGGGTATCAGGCGATGGTAACGCGATCCTCAAGAAAGACACACGGCGACAATTATAAGGTATCACGCTACCAAATCTGCCCGGTATCGTGTTTTATCACAAAGTTAATGTTATAAGCGGCTTACTGCCTACTTTAAAATATGTCGTCGCATACGAAATGTTAAATGATGTCGCTATTATTCCCCAAAGTTATTTCAGACAGCAGCAAACAACAGGGAAACGCCTCACTCTGCCTTATTTGAAAATTATTCATACGAAATTACGTTACTTGGGCCGCAATCCAAAACATGACGTTACATTAGCAACTGCAAAACGAGCCATGAACATTATTTTCATGCTTTGTCTTGGCCTAATGGGAGACACTTGGCCAGGCTATGAGATATCCAAATTTGGTTGAGATGCGATAAAAGATGACACATCTATAGGACTTGTCCGGGTATTTGCTCAACACCCCGTGAATACGCCGTTGATAAAAACGTCGTATAAGCTTTTACCAAGCGTCATAAAAATACTTCTAAAATGAAACATAATTGGGATACATTGATAATTTTGGCGGCATATGGCTTTTAGAAGTTGTACAATTCAGAATACGCGAAAAAGTAAAAACTGAAAATGTTGTCATTAAGCCCGGTTTTCGCACGGCGCGGCTCATATGTATTCGCCTTTTCTTACTGAACATTATTACGCGACTCTAAATATCATAGCGCATCATAAAATGTAAGATAGTTGTCCCGTTAAGAAAACCCTGTGTAAATTCAATGCCAATTAAACGAAACATGTTGCTAGTTTTAGCGGTTCCCACAAGGTGACAACTGATTTGACTGATAATTCATGAATAGGGAGCGAACAATACAAAAGTGTGCTACCTTAGTGACTGAATAGCGAATACCATACGCGCTGATCAGACGGTGCGGATTTACAGGATAAGCTGGGTCTATGGTGGTCGCATATGTCGTATGGTACATACAACTACATAAAGGCTACATGGCAGGAAGTGATCCAGAGTTACAGTCATTGTGGTTAGGCATCAATTACAGTGATTATTGTATTCCATAAATGGGCACTGGCTGTGAAAAGGGATCTTACGACATATGCGACCACCGTAGACCCAGATCATTGCCATCACTCTTTTTTACTTCACATACAAATCTGGATATGGAGTAATTTAGTTCATCTATTGTCATACGATACAGATCGACGGGTATTGGGCTGATGTCGACAGTACTTGATGAGGCAACGGCTGGAACATTTTTCTGCGATTTCCATTCTTTGAATAGCGCCACGGCCCATTTTATTTTCGCCATCGTGCTCTCCGCCAATCTGGAAATACACGTTTCAAGCTACTAATATATTGTATCGTTTATTAAGGTAGATGTGCCCTTATGGTAACCCCTCGTAAAGTACATGGACATCTAACAAACAAGAGACTCAAATAGGCCTGTATCGCTCACCTGAAATTACTATCACACAGCATAAGGAAGGCACACACCAAGTTTCAAGTTCCTCATATTACGGTTAAAAGGTTTTACTTCTTACAAGGCAAAATTGAGAACATCTAAGTCGAAAAGGGCGAGATAATCCATGACCGGGGGTCGAATCAAAAATCTAAATTCACTGTGTGCATCTACACACCATGAGGAAGGCACACACCAAGTTTCAAGTCCCTACCTATTACGTTTAAAACGTTTTACTTCTGACAAGGCAAACATGGGAAATTCTAAGTCGAAAAGGGGGAGATAATCCATGACCGGGGTCAAATCAACAATCGAAATTCACTTTGCGCATCTGCCCGCCAGAGAGAAGGCACACGCTAAGTTTCTAAAATCTAAAATAAAAATAAACTTTGCACATCTACTGTTCATAAGGAAGCTAACTAACCCGTTTCAGATCTGTAGCTACATGTAATACGGTTTATAAGTTGTACGACAAAATTGGAAAATTCTAAGTCGACATGGGTGAGATAATCCATGACCCGGGGGTCGAATCAAAATAAACTGTGCGCATCTACTCATCATAAGGAAGCAACATACCAAGTTTGAGGTCTATAGATAGTACGGTTTAAAAGTTTTACGAGTTGCAAGGCAAAATTGCCAAATTCTAAGTCGAAAGGGGGGTGGGGGGTGGGGGGGGGGGGGGGGCTGAGGAGATAAGCCATGACACAGGGTTCATGTTATTTCGTTATGACAGAGTAGTCTTTCCAAATGTGCGTTAGAAGCGTTCTCTGTTTACTTTCTACTTCGTGGAGAGTGACCTAAGGATTTTGCTAATACACACTTGATTAGGTAAGTTTATGGTAATATGTTTGTGTCATATTGTAGAATAACAATATAGCGCAGTATGAACGTCAACGCCCTGCAGGTTTTTTTTATATATTTTACTGCGTGAAATGAAAATGCTATTAAGCAAATTTTTGCGATATACTGATAATAATCACAAAACAAAATGACCGCCATTAAAAATATTTCACAAGTTTTCAAATAAATTAGTTAAAATAGCCATATTTAAATGAGATATTGGCATAATTAGTATTTATAAATGTTATATCATGCAAATAATACCCATACAAAGTGAATATAAGTCCTATATGACCTTGACCTTGGGCGGTCGGACGTGAGTCATATGCAAAGCAAAGCACCATACCTAGTTCTGAGTACATAACTCTAATTCCATTTCATTACTCTGCATATACAATGCTATAAAGCGGAACAACGTGCCGCTACACCATCCCTAGACACATATTGTGGACTAGCTGCACGTTTTCCGCTTTATAGGCAACAGGTTGCACTATATCGCTACACCACGCTACACAGTCACAGGTTTTTTCCAAGCATAGACACATGGATAACATAATTATACCCACCTTTTGTAGACTAGATGGCCGTGGCCTGCATGTCGCGCCTTGGGGTAGATGGAAAAACTTTAACGAACAAACTTTAACCGGACACACGGACGTACGGACGGAAGGACGGACGTATGCCAAAATGTCGACGATATCGCGCTTTCCGCTAGCGGGTGCGACAATGATGATAAACACCCATGTGAAGTATCAAGGTAATGGGTGAAGCAGTTGCAGAGATATAGTACACGAACAAACTTTAACAAAACAATTCAAAGTAATTTGACCTTGACATTGGGCACAGGGGCCGCACGGTTGGGGGTTAGAATGAAAATATGGATGATGATAAACACCCATGTGAAGTTTCAAAGTAATGGGCGAAGCAGTTGCAGAGATATAGTATAACGAAAAAGTTTTAACCAAAAAACTTTAACCAGACGTACGTTAAAAAGTTAACGTTGAAAATGGCTAAGTCAATTACGTAGAAATAATAGGTGAAGGTAAAAAAATGGTCACATGTTGGATAGTTTTATGTGGTAGGCACCCCTTGGATATGAAGCTGTGAAAGTTTGGTGGTCCTAGGTGGTACAGTACCAAAGAAATGGACTTAAAACACGAAAACTTAACATTGTAAACGTGAAAACTTAACATTGAAAATGGCTAAGTCGACTGCGCGGAAAAAATGGGTCAAGTTCAAAGAAAAGTAACATGTTAGATAGTGATATGTGGTTGGCACCCCTTGATTATGAAGCTGTGAAAGTTTGGTGGTCCTAGGTGGTACAGTACCAAAGAAATGGACTCAAACACGAAAACTTAACATTGATTGTGGACGCCGCCCGCCAGCCCGCCCGCCCGCCCGGCTTTCGCCAATTCAATAGCCAATTCAATAGCCTGGATGTTTTTAAAAAAAAACCTGGCTAAAAATGTACGTAAGAGCATTTACACTTCGCGCACTAAAATATAGGCAAACACCTGCAGGGCGTTGACGTTCATACTTCGCTATATTGTTACCCAGAGGCAATTCTACAATACGACACAACATTATTACCATAACGTTACATAATACAGTTACATAATTCTTAGGTCACTCTCGACGAAGTAGAAAGTAAACAAAGAACGCTTCAGGAATGTTTCATGGATTTTGATTGACTATGAACTTGTTCAGAGGAGCGCCAACGAGCAGATCTGTCAAATGACACTAGAAACCGGATATTCTCTATATTTACCTTTTACTTTGAATTTCGTTAATTTGTGTGTCGCCAATTGGTTCTTTAAATCTCCCATCACGGTCACCGGCTTCAGCAACGCCACATGACTTCCCCAACTCCTCGTCAGACACCGTCGGCATACTGGTCTGTGTCGTTACAATGGTGTCATTGACGACGTCGATGGTCGACATCACACTATCCAGCTCCTCGTCGGAGGAAATGTCCGTACACTCAACTCGGTGTTCGTCCACATTACATGTACTGCTATACACAGACTGGGTAACGAAACTCCCGCCATCAGACGAATCACTATACTCCATGTTACGTGTTATAATGAATTATATGCGAACACAATACTGAAGAAAAGCCGTTAAGTCAATTTGAAACAACTGAACGAAGACTAGATGTTCGTGTGTCGTGTGAATTGCACACGTGGAAAAGTGACCCTTTCTCCAGTCAGCCAATGAACAGCGGAGCGGTCTCGCCCGGCCAATTCAGCTTGTAAGACCCGTGCTACATGTCAAACGTGCACATGTATACCTAGTGAACAAAATAAACGTAGTTCGTAAATTCTTCCGATTAGGTATTTTAAGGGTTAGTTCGGTATATCTGGTAGTTTGGGAAATTAATTTGCCGGAAGAAAATAAGCATGTATATGTACGAGTATATTGAGCTAGGTAAGGTGTATACATGTACAACAACTACGTAGAGATAAAGACTATTCATGATCAATACATTATAAAGTGGTTACTGTTGTTTTATTACTCAGTATACTACCACACTGTTACATTGTGTGATAAAGCTACATGCACAAATAGGGAACTGGTTTTTCAACACATGCCATTGGGACATTTCAAGATCTGGACGGAAAACATGAGTAATGCATAATACATCTTTATGCCATACCACGGACTATCGTGTAGGATATCACCAGACTACACTAAACTTCGTACGACTAAAATGTTCGTAAGTGCAAATTTATGATCGTCTTTAAATTTCAATGGATGGATTTACATTTATTGAGCAAATTCTGCATGTGCAGCCTATGATCAATAAATGTAAATCCATCAATTGTTTACAAGAAAACATTGTTAATGTCAAATTTACAGACTATCATAATTTGGTACTTACGAACATTTTAGTCGTACGAAGTTTAGTGAAACGGGGCCAGATGCGGAAATAATATCTATTGACGGATTCCTTTCAAGAAAATACGGTGGAAGTGGTAATGGTGACCCCTTCTGGTTCGTCCACTAGTGGTATAGTATGATAATTTCACAACATAAAATGAAGAAATTTCATATATAGTTTGTGCATATTTTTGTCGAATCCGAACCTACCACTTTAACGTGGGGCAAAAAGGAGGAGGAGGGTCGAATAATTAAAATTTTGGAATCTGTAGTCAGCGTAAATGAACTTATTGTATGTTGATTGTGAGTACATTTTAATAAATAGCAAAAAAGTCACCCTCCAAAAAAAAAGATTTTCCTATGGGAATTTAACATGTGGGCTAAAAATGGATTTTTTAATTTCTTGTTCGATTTTTAAAATGTAACTTTATTTTCTTATTTACATCATTTTCAAGCTATCTAGACAGGTTTAGGAGTCATGTTCCAAAATGTTTCATTTTTCATTGTTCGACCCTTCTGCCTTCTGGACACCTTCCTCCTCCTTTTTGCCCCATGTTAAATTCCCATAGGAAATAACATTGATATTTGATGGAAATTCATAAAATAAATATTTTGGGGGAGGGTGACTTTTTTGTTATTGATGAAAAAGTACTTACATTTAAATATTTATTAAATGTAATACGTTTAATAGCCAAACGTTCGTCGGCAGCAAAACATGACACAGACAGTAGGTGTGATATGTTTATCAGGTCCTCGAAAAGCAGACCTACCGTCAGACGGACGGACAGTACCAGTACCAGTAGTGGTCAGCGACACAGCGACATTCGGTCAGCGACATTCGGCATGTTTTTGCTTTCATCGGTAGAACTATATATATGGTCTAACTTTGGTCGGACACGACCTCGTATCACAACACATTCCGCGATTTTATTAACGCTAATGTGAATATTTTGGCAAAAATTGCACATACATGGTCATTTGGAAATTATTGTTATCTTGCTAAAATAGCATAGTGAGAACATAACTATGCAAATAATATTGAATTACAGCTTCGTTTCCTAGGTCGGACACAACCTCCTATCATAACAAATTAAATTAATGTG
>CM055277.1:19588640-19803339 GCA_029237695.1 Conchocele bisecta
TAATTAGAGTACGTGGAGAAGGTTTAACCTCATAATGGAATTGTGTCGTTGTTTCTAGTGTGTGTATGTTGTCGCCCGGCTACCAGATAACGAGTACTACGCAGTATCGGCTCTAGGCACGTTTAGTCCCACGGCATGTCGCCGTTCAACAACACGGTGTTTTTTTTTGTGTTTTTTTTTTTATAATTTTTCTAGTCCATCAAGCGGCTTTGATATTAAGGGAGATAACCGTGTTTTCTTAAAATGTTTAGTCCCACTGCGACATGCCGTTCAACAAGATGCTCTTTTCTTATAATTTTTTTTTTGATAATATTTGTTTTTGATAATTTTTGTACTCCATCAAGAGGCTGTCGTCGAACAACGCGACTTTGATAAAAGGGGCGATAACCGTGTTTCCTTAGAATGCTTACGAATATAACTAACGCAGTATCGGCGACATGCCGTTCAACAACGCTGTGTTCTTTTTTTTTGATAAGGTTATTACTCCAGCAATCAGTGACGTCACGACTGCCGGCATTGTATACATCGAGTCCCACGGTGACTGCGGGTTGTCGTCGAACAACACAGTGGCTGCGATCAGTGACGTTACACCCATGTTGTTGCGGCGTACAATTAAGGAGACCTCTCTCTCAAATACTGCACAGTCGTCAGCACTCGCTCGCCGTAGAGACGAAGTAGCCGAGACAGCATACTAACACACACGACGAAGACCACCCCGTGTCTATCTCAATGTATGTGGTGAAAGCTACCTTCATCAGCACGCTCGCAATCAGGCAGTGTTCGACGACGACGTACATGTACTCTATGATGTGGTTCCAACAACGAGAGAGATAGAGAGCTTCATGCATGTGTTGTATGAAGGATGTAGTCGAGCAATATATCACGATCCAAAAATTAATTATTCTTTTTTATTTACAATATTTGGCAACTTTTGATCCGATCAAACCGTCTCGACCAATCAGAAGCCAGGGATTTTGGCGAAAATATTTGAATTGACCAATCAAAAGCGAGCAAGTTGTGACGTCACGAAAACGTACGCCATGCTTTTAGCGAAAACACATGGCGTACGCATTCGACCAATCAGAAGCGAACAAGGTTGTGACGTCACACATTATTTATTTTATAATCGGATTATTACAGTATAAATAGGAGAGACTAATGATTCCACGACACACCGCTTTCAACTTCTACTCATCATGGCTCAAATTCGTTGTTCATTCGATGTGCGTTCAGGTTTCGCGAAACTGGCCGATGCACTCGAGAAGCCTGGCTTGCTGATAGCCAGCGACGGATGGCCCAAGTCGGCCGCGAAGCAATTTTCCTTGGTGAACTGCGTCTCAGAGTTGAAGCGGCCAACGCGTCACGTATGCAGTTTCGAAGATCTCGCCGCCTTGTTGACTCGCGAAGACAAGCACAGGTACGAAGTTTTGGTAAAAGACAAACCTGCGCGATTGTTCTTCGATTTGGAATGGAAGGACGACGGGCAGGTAACGGCTGAAGATCCAGTGTCGACACTGCTATCATCGTTGGACGAGTACTGCTTCAGCTCGGAGGTGTTCGCAAACAGGACTATCCTATCGTGTCAGCGACGTGGGTCTAAGAAGCAGTCGTATCACGTCGTGTTTCGAGATGCAGTGTTCCGCAGTGTCACGGGAGACATGAAGATCTTCGTATTAGGCTTCGCGAAATGGCTTATTGAACACCGCCGGGGTGCTGGCTTGGCCTTCATGAAGACGCTGAAGAGTGGGAAAAAGGTGCCGACGACTGTGATAGACACGGCCGTCTACACGAGCAATCGCAATTTCCGAATGCTAGGTCAGAGTAAATGGTCAGATGAGACGCTCACGCCAATGTCTATGACTACACCATCGACGACCGTAGCAACCGACACGATCGTTCAAAGTGTCGGGTATATCAAGACCACCGATGAGACGCTCACGCCCATGTCTAGGACTACACCATCGACGACCGTAGCAACCGACACGATCGTTCAAAGTGTTGGGTATATCAAGACCACCGATGAGACGCTGGCCGCGATAGATTCCATCATCGAATCGAGAAAGCCGAGGGACGGTGCATATGCAGTCATGCCGTTGAGCAGCATCGACGCAACCGACGCAAGAAGACGACCACCGGTTACTCTCATCTCAACCTGGTCGGTAAACCTTCAAAGACTCGATGTCTGACGGTTCGCTCCGACGAAGACATCGCCAACGCCATAGACGCTCGTCTACTACGTCAGATCGATTACGCTCGTCTGTTTGTGCCGGTGTTGATCTCGTTATGCAACTCTGCCAATCTTTCTGACGAGTTCCTACTGAGATGGATCGCATCGGGCGACCCCAAGAAGACACGGACACGACTCGATTACTGCAAGAATAACTCGAGAGACTCGATCGTCTCGTGTGACGCTGCAATGAAATTTCTGAAAAAACTCTACGGCGAAATTACCGATGCTCGCACAGACGCCAGACTCGTGAAGCCTTTGCTAGTACCCATCGAGCCGTCCATCGCAGACGACTGGATGCCCATCGCTGCAGGAGAGGAAATGCGGCAGCACATACAGAAACTGTGTTGCAAAGACACCAAGACGGTCGGAACGCGGAACGAGGTAAAACGCATGTTCGCGATTTCTGGAAAGATGGGCGCCGGCAAGACGAAAGCCGTACTCGAATTCGCCGTCGACTGGATCAAAAAAGGTGTGTTCAAAAACGTCACGTACCTGGGTCCGAGGAAGATACTCGTGGAAAACGTGGCACAGAAGGTAGAGAAAATGAACGCGGAAAGGAAAGGAAAATGTCACGTCGTCGTCGAACGGCTATATCACGGTGCAACCTGGGATTTTGTAGAAGATTACTATCGCTCGGCGTTCGGCCTGCGCAACGACGACGAGCACACGAAAATGCGCATGGGCGTCTTCACTTCAGCCTGCATCAACTCTGTGCATAAAACTCCCGAGATTAACGACGTGATAATCGTGGACGAGATGGCTACCGATGTGGGCAACATCTTTCTCAATTGGTCGAAGCAACTGCGACTCGAAGACCCTTGACGTTGCGAAGGACAAGTACCTGATCGACACTGTCGCGGATCGCATCCGAAATGCGCGAGTCGTCTTCGTTATGGAAGCTGCCCTACCCGAAGAGCTGCTCGATGCCAGCGTTATGCTGTGGGACAGGCGCGGTCTCGACTCGCCGTTGAGTTCTTACATCAAACGGGAAGGAATAGACTGTCTCAGCGTTGGTGACAGCGGCAGCGACTTGTCTTGGAAGGCATGGATGAGAGAGCAGAAGAGAAATGACCACGGCCCGAAAAGTGAGCCCATGATCGACCCGTTTACTAAGCGCGTATATCGACTCGCAGAGTTGAGTAAGCTGGCCGTGTACGATCCCGGTATGCCGACTGGCGTGTTCTCTCGCCTAGAAGAGTTGTCTACCGTAGATGCGCTTAAGAACGACCTACTTGAGTGTGCTGTCGTGCGACATAAAAGAGCGGTCATCTACGTCTCGTCGTCGCGAACCGGAGTGCAACTTGCCAACATGTTCTTCGCCAACATCGTCGACGAACAGACAGCTCCAAAGGTTCTGACAGTAAACGCCGCCACTATCGAGCGAATGGGAAGAGATCGTGTCATGCGGGAGATCGAGACGTGTCGATTTTTGATAGTCAGCAACGTGCTGAGTAGCGGCTACTCGTTCGAGATTCCAGACGTGTTCGACTTGGCGTATGCCATCTTCGAGTTCAGCGCCAACACGCCGCCGCTGGCCGACATGATACAACTGTGCGCTCGCGTCAGATCTGTGGGCGAGAAGACTCTCAAGTGCACGGTCGTGTCTCATCCATACTCCCCGCAGGTGTCGCTCGAGAAGACTGCTCTCGAACACAGAAGGAAGAAGCTCGACAACTATGCGGCAGAACGGGCACTACACGACTACCATGTGAAAGAGTTTTGCGAACACCGACGACATTGCGCGGACATTGCATACGCTAGGCCCTGCGTCAGGGATGCGCTAGTGCGAGCGTTTTCTCATGCAAATTCTGCCGAATTAGATTACCACAGGCCTGAGCTGATCATTCGCGATGCTACCGCCGGAGATTTGAAGACGACCAGGTACCAACTTCGAAAATATCAACAACTTTTGGGACAACTGCCGCTAAGCGTCGTCATTGCTGGCTTCGAAACCACCAAAAGGAAGGTCTTGCTACCCAACATAGATTCCAAACGCACAGATTACGCACGAGCTGCCGTCAACGACTTGCCGCTTTTGAATTTGGAAAACGGTCATGGCGAGATCACGGACAACGTGGTTCCACGCAATTCAAAGAGAAAGTGGGTGGCGACTACCGACGACACAGCGGCGAACAAACGACGACGACGCGTATCGTTGCATCAGGACGGCAACGATTGCGACATGGATGATGATGACGACGACGGTCATGTTGAATGGCGAGGTAGCCAGTGATGCTGCGTAGCTGTGCTGAAGTGAATTTGATACGAATGAACTGTGCTGATTGTTTACCTGTATCATCTAGACATTGCGTGTTTGAAATAAAACAATGTTAGTCTCATATATCTGTCTTGTCGTACATGTCAAGCCGTACTAGCTTCTGATTGGTCAATTCAATTTTCCCGCCAAATCTCTGGCTTCTGATTGGTCGAATGCGTAGGACATGTGTTTTCGATAAAAGCATGGCCTACGTTTTCGTGACGTCACAGCTTGCTCGCTTCTGATTGGTCGATTCAAATGTTCCCGCCAAAATCCATGGCTTCTGATTGGTCGAAACGGTTTGATCTGATAGAAAGTTGCCCAATATTGTAAATAACACAGAATAAATATTTTTTTGGGATCGTGATATATTTGCTCGACTACATCCCTCCTTCAGCCACTCAGCCATTGATACAACACGTCCACGAGAGACACATATAGTCGACCGGCCAGCCAGCATACATCTAGGTCACAACATCACACACACACTCGCATCACAGCCACCATACACACACATCCCTTTATCGAGCAACTCTGCAAGTCAATCAGCCATTGATGCAACAGTTTCAGCTTCGTCGCGTTACTCTTTCGCATTCTCTCTTGTTTGCCGACGAGTGAATGTCGTCGCGCTCTCGACATGACTTGTGACGTCATAAAAAAGCAAATGGCGGAGATGATTTTGTTTTTGTGTAGGGGGGTACTATAGTATATCCTACCGCCTACCGCTACCGCCTACCGCTACCCCCTTCTCTTTCGTATTTTAAACCTGGGGAGTTTCAATATAAATATGTTTACTACCAAGAGGGTAGCGGTAGCGGTAGCGGTAGCGGTAGCGGTAGCGGTAGCGGTAGCGGTAGCGGTAGGCGGTAGTATATACTATATGACCATACCCCCTACACAAAAAAAACATAATTTGCTATGCCCAAACATGACGTCACAAGTCGCTAGTTTACTGTAGCACAGTTGGCAACGCGAATAGGTACGATGAATGTCTAGGCCAGTGGTAGAGCCGTGCAAAGGTCATCTATCTCGGGGTAAAATGCCATAATGCCGGAGGGATGATGAACAACAAATGAAACGGTCGACGACAACTACGTTTTTATTAATGACACATTATAGAATTAGAACCAACCGCTGGCTGCGTCACCGCTGTCCGTACGTGTTCACTCTGCAGCACGTCTTGTATCCGGAACGGCGGCCACCGAAGCTCTTAGCACCCGCAGCAGCCGCCACCGACGCGCAGGACAACGGTAGCTGGAACAGTTTTCCCACGCTCGCGTCTGCCAGGTGACAGTAGTCGCTGCTGCTGCTGCTGCTGCTGCTGCTGCTGCTGCTGCTGCTGCTGCTGCTGCTGCTGCTGCTGCTGCTGCTGCTGCTGCTGCCGGGGTGGTCGTCGTCTGGGCGGCGCTTGTACGACGATACGTGCGCGAAGTAGTCGTCGCTCGTCAGTGTCACCTTTGTCGCGTCGAAGCGGACGAGACACGCCGCGTGGTCGATAGCGGCGGCGGCGACGTCGTTCATCTCCCTCGATCCCCTACTGCCGAGCACGTACTTCTCGAAGTCGCCGTAGTCGCCGCGCGTCGATAGCGGCAACTCGACAGGTGGTTATCTCTCACTTTCTTGAAGACGCACAGCGGCATCGATCATGTATTCCTTCCACTGTGTTGTTTTCATTCCGGTTTCGCGCCAGCCTTTGCAATGTATTTTCAAACTGTAAATCGCTTTAAGTTCGTGGCTGATCTCATAAAGATGAGAGACCGCTTCTGTCCAGTTTTGTAGAATGTCTTCTTCGTCGACCATCTGCATCATTTCGTCGAAACAGTCGCGGATTTGCCCTACTGTGAATTTCTGTTGGTCTTCGCACTTTGCGGGACGGCAGCAAGTGATGTATCTGTACCACTTCGTCGAAGCACCGTCGGGTTTCTTCGCATCTTGCGGGACGACAGCAAGTAAAGCCTTGGCATATGCATCTTGTAAATGCCATTCCAGTAAGGCTACCTCTTTGCGATCATTCGATGTTGATTCCATATTTCGTGTGTGGATAACCCGACCTGTCAGATACCTTATATATATATCATAACATTATTTTACACTGACGAATGAGCGACGAGTAAACAAAACTTATTTACACGGGTGACACGTGATTGAGATGGACATACAGAAAATCATGGACAGGAAACAATTGTTGATACTCATACTGACGGTACCGACGTGTCTAGCTTTGTGCGCTGATCGAAAGAGTTGCTGTCTGGACACGTTCAGACACGATCTCTGCGAAGAAACCGGGGCGAATGCGTGCTCTTGCGATGTAGCGTGTCAGCTGGTTGGCAACTGCTGCAACGATTACAGAGAATTCTGTCTCGCCGGTGCACCTGTGTCTTGCAAATACGACAGCTGGCAAGATTGGGGACCGTGCCCAACGTCGCACAGTTGTGACATAGGCTATCGGACGAGACGACGTGATGTGGTGTACACTGGCAACTTTCGTGCGAGTCACCACTGCAGCCACTCTGAGCTGGTAGAAACGAGACGTTGTGGCGACTTGTTCTGCCATCGGTACGGTATTATAAGGATACACGACATACCGCAGTACACCAGGGATAATGTGCGCTTCAGTTCGGCCGTGTACGAATACGTCGGCCCTGTGAGTGGTGTGTGCGACACTCCGGACGGGATGAACATATGTGCCATGTGCTCGGATGATTCTAGATGCGGCAACAACGTCGTGAAAGTGGGGGAGTTCCTGGAAATCGCTAACGCATCGTGTCATGGTACTTGGATCAAACGGACTGATTCGGCGTTCAGAGTTCCGTGTTCACTTGCGACTTTCAATATGGGAACGTATGCGTTAAAAGCGTGAGGGAAAAAACGTATTTGTACTGGCTGGTCTTACGTTAGCCAAATTGAACCATGAATCGGCGACAGATTATACTCGTGCTTGCGACTGTTATCACTGCGGCTAATGCCGCCCACATACACGTTGCGCAATGTCGAGATGGGGGCAATGCCTCTACGGATCTCGCTACGAACGTTCGCATACATTTCGACAACATTGCTGTCAACGATAGCGCCTGTTGTATGTGCGACGCGCCGTGCTACATCGAGTTCGCCAGATGCTTCGCGGTATTGGATAGTCATGGACAGGAACATCGTTGTCCAGACATAGACGAAGGATACTTCGAAGACGATGATCTGGAAGAACTCCAAATCTGCGACGCTTGCGACACGGTCATCGACTCGGTCATCGACTCGGCGTGATCCGATTGTGTAGCAGCATTGCAATTTATTGCAACCCAAAACGGCCCTTTTCAGAGCCATTCCACGCTCTGAAGAGAGTACTCCTTTAAATTGTTGACTTTGTGTTAATGTTGTTTATTTTCACTTTACTTCTTCTGACATAGCTGTACACATAGCGACTGAATAAAATATTATTTAAGCAATGTAGTTTCAACTATCAGCAGTATTATTTCATGATATCATGAAACGCAAACGAGAGGAAACCACCTTGTGGGACGCAGCTAACGTCCATCGACACAAGACGATGTGGCATTGGTGGCAATCCATTGGAAGACGTGACTTCAACGGCATGTCCGGTGACGGAACAGTAACAGGGGATGTTGAACACGTTGAGGCTAAGAAGCTCAAAACCGACTCTCAAATCAAGACGACTTTCAGTGTGGGACTGAGACCGACGAAGAAACAGCGACGGGTCTTAAAGGAGATGCTCAGGGTCAGCAAGCACGCCTACAACTGGTGTAACTTTCTGGTTCGAGAGAAAGACTTCAAGCCGAATCACTTCGAATTGAGCAAGGTTGTGACCAAGACAATCGCAGTCGACGTGTCTCCGGAGTACAGGATGAGCGATAACGACGACTGGTTCTTCCAAAATAAAATGACGAGTATCAAGAATGATTCGTGCAAAAACTATGCTACTATGTACATGTCTGCGAAGACGAATCAAAAGAAGAGTAAAGTGAACATGGATAGCAAAGATACTCGCGTTCTGAGGGAAGGAAGTTTCC
The DNA here is from genome assembly GCA_029237695.1 of Conchocele bisecta. Classification (NCBI taxonomy): domain Eukaryota; kingdom Metazoa; phylum Mollusca; class Bivalvia; order Lucinida; family Thyasiridae; genus Conchocele; species Conchocele bisecta. The sequence goes on from CM055277.1 coordinate 19,597,150, forward strand.
AAGTTCAGAAGCTTTTCGTACGATTTCCGAACGAGAAGGACACTAAAGACTCGAAGATTCGCGACAAGTCCATTGCTATTATGCCCGACAACTTCTCGAAGACGAGGATGAACGTGAAATGAGAGATTCGTAAGGCTGTCGAAATCGATCAGCAAGCTACCTCCTATAAACCATGCTGTCAAAGTCCAGAAGCGAGCCAACGGAAAGTTTGTGCTGCAGATCCCGTGCGATCCGTCGTACACTCGACGTGTGCAGTCCGAGAAGCCTAGCTCGATATGCGGCATCGATCCTGGTGGCAGAACGTTCGCGACTGTATACGACCCTACCAACGCTCTGGCTTTTCAGGTGGGCTTGGAAGAAGACAAGCAGTGCTACATGCGGAAAGTACACCGCAACATCGACGAGACACACTGGCATCTCGCGAACGCGCAGAAAAGATCACAGCAGAAGGCGCAAGACGATCGAACTTCGCAGCTGAAAAAGTTGCACCTGAAACTGAAGACGTTCGTCGACGACATCCATCTCAAGCTCTCTTCTCAACTAGTGAAGGAATATCGATGCGTTGCGCTGGGCAAGATACCCGTTTCCCAGATAGTGAAAAAGGACAGACCCAAACATTTGAACAAGAAGGCAAATCGCGATCTCCTGTGCTGGCGGCATTACGCTTTCAGGCAACGGCTACTTCACCGCGCCGCCGAATCGGACTGCAACGTTATAGTTCAAGACGAAAGTTATACTTCCATGACCTGCGGAAAGTGTGGAATGAAAAACAAAACGTTGGGATCTAATGAAACTTTTAATTGCAACACATGTGGCTATGCGACTCATCGAGACGTGAACGGTGCGAGAAACATTCTTCTCAAGGCACTTGGACACTTTCCGTTTGCCTGATGCAACAACAACAATACGGCTGACTTATCCGTAATTCGGTCTAATCGAAATGTCATGAATCGCACATACGTGTTCGGGTCGTGGCACTCCGGTTGCCGAAACAAAATATGTCCAGAGCCATTCAAACATTCAGGAAATAAAACATTACAATAAAAAAACTTTTAAGGTATTACAATGATGTTGTTCATTTCTATTATCTCATTTACCACCATGCCAGTGCCATCTTTAACAAGAGGTCGAATTCGACACGCTTACCTGCGAAAGAAGTTGCGAAGTGTACATCGATGCAACATTTGTCCCGGAGCTTGCAACATGTCTGAGAGAGTATGTCCCTGGGATCAACAACAACGATTCAATCATTGTTCGACCCGAGGTCACAATTCTGGACCGACGCCCAGATTTCGTGTTAATAATTCCCGGGAAAGCGATAGTGTTGCTCGAGTACAAAACCACGACGTCCGCACGAGGTCTACCTATACTCAAATCCTACATTGATCAGATTCGGGATACGCTCGTCAAGTTTCGACAATGTATACTGAAAGACGCCACTGACAGTGTTACGTCAAGGATGAAACTGCTCAGCATACTTTTGATCAGGAATAGCTCCAGTAGGAAGACGCGTGCCGTGTGCGCTTATTCTACCGAGATCGAAACAAAGAATTATTGTTTTTTCCGATAAAATGTTATTTAATCAACATATTTGTTAGTCGTTGTATCATTCCAAAAACAATGTCTCTGCAGCATAACGTCGTTTACGACCACAATTCGCGACAACCTGGTCGAAACGACGACGATGAAGACGTCGCCTTATTTAATCAATTTGATCAGCCGGCTGTCAGGGTGCAGCTAATAAAGCGGCGCGATCAGTACACGTCGGTACCAGGCACTTCGAAATTCGAACCTCTCGTCGACGAGATTCTAGCGACGTACCTAGACAAGAATACCGACATGAGTTTTATCAGAGATTTGCGCATTGTGACACCTACTCAGAAATCGCTGGGTATATACAAGATGCTGAACGACTTCGTCGTTATACCGGAGGAAGGTAACGCAGGCAGGTGGTCAGGGTTCAACATCGAGTTCTACCGGCGAGTGAAGTCCGTTAACTTGTGCGAGTTCGTCAAGTACATCTGGAATGAGCAACTGCTGAATCAGCTTCGCGTGAAAATGTGGAAAATCACGAGTTATCGCTGAATACTCAGGGAGAGATACTGTTCTACCGGGAGCTGTACGTGATGCAGCTATCGGAAATGCACTATCAATGTCAGTCGCTGCAGTGCTACGTCCTTACCGAACCCCAGCTTGACGAGCAGCGGCGAAAGGCGGCGGGGACAACAGCAAGCAAGTCGAGCGACAACGATGATCACAGCCCGCTGTTTCACACGCTGACCAAGACCCAGACACAGGTGTTCGACGAGAACAACCCGCTGTCCAGCATGTCGCGTGTGACTGAGCGAACCAACGCCTTGCGCGAATAAATGTCGCGCGTCTCTACGGAAATGGACGACCTGGAGGTGAAAATGGACATGTTTCTGAACGAGATGTCGCCGGATACGGCCAACACGTTTGTCGACGAAATGATACACGAGGGTCTGGAGAGTTACTTCAAGAAACTCAAGCCGAAGCTGGACGACTGGGAGAGGTCGGTTCGCGAGCATCTCAACAAGTTCCGACTGCACGCCGTGAAACAGCTGGCAACGCTGCCTCGCGGACTGTACGAGTCCCAAGAGCGAGCCGCCGAGCTGAACATCGAGAACAACATGGACGTCGACGATTTCGTAGAGGAACTCTCATCGACCACCGTGTCGTCCAGGAACGTTCCAAAGATCTCAGCCTTGCAGGAACTAGACAGGACAGAACTGGACGTGCGGCAGATGCAGGACAAGATGTCCGAATACTTCGACACGGCCACCAAGTTCATGGACCGTCTGCGAGACGCACAGCGGGTCATCGCCAAGCTGCAGGTCGACGACAGCGTCAAAGAGTTGCACATCAAGGCGTTCACGCAGCAGAAGAAGGAGATTGTGTCATTGGCGGCAAAATTCCGCAACGCATCCGACAAGCGTGTCGACGTGTACAGGGATAGACTGAAAGATGTCAATCGCCAACTAGACGGCTACGTACAGTTTCAGAATGACACCATGGCGCAAACTGCAAGACATTTCGTCAACATCAGAGAACAGCTCGTGACAAACGGCGGCCAGTGGGTCGATGAGTTGAAGAAGAAGCGCGACAAACACGAGGAACGCGAGAGACTCTTGCGAGAGAACTTCTGCAAACAGTATGACACGACTACGAACCAGCTGGTCAGAGGTCAGCGTCAATTGGCCGACTTCGAATTCATCAAAGCCAACGGCACAGTGCGTCACGTGAACCTGGATTCGAAGATTGGCGAAAGTGCCCTGGTTCATCATCGCGATGTGCTAGAGCAATGCTGGAAGCGAAGTCTCAATCGTCTGATCGACGTTCAGGAGAGTGTCACGAAGACCGGCATTCAGCTGTACCAGGTCGACGCGGACAGGGTTAAGTGCGACCATGTAATACCGTTCCTGCAGATCGTGTACGACAGAGAGACATCCTTCAGCCGAGATGGCGTTGAAATGTACTGTCGCCTGTGCGGCATCGACATTTCCGTGCGCGCGATCGTCGCAAAACTACTGAAGCCAAAACTAGACACGACGACGACGACCACCGTCATCAGGCACCGAGAAGCGGACGACCCCCAGGAACAGATCGGTATCATTATGTAAACATTAACATTTATTTATGCGAAATCATCGCCGCGTGAGCCCCTTCTTGATGGCTCAACGACGACTCGATCGATTTATGGAAATTATGAGTCAGATCGATCTGTCGCACGACGATGACGCTATCGATTACAGTGCCGAAAACATGTATCACGAATTCGAAGAGAACACGCGTCCCAGCAGCAGCAACATACCAGTTCGCGACAACGAAAGTGTCGCCAGAAAACCACCGACGAGCATAAGTAGCAGTGTAGCTGCACTGCCTAGTACTGACTTTTGTGTCAAGTTTCGCAGACTTGCCGCGGAATACTCAAAAGACTGCGTACGAATGGCTCACGATAGGAACAAACGTCTTGATGACAAATCTCTTCACAGTCCGGTAGACAGTGGTCAGCCGGTAGACAGTCACGATGTCGAGTCTATAGGAAATGCGACTGAACGTGACTTGAATAACGATACCGCTCATGGGAAGACAGAACCCGTGCCTAGCAAGCCAACAACGGACGACGTTGTCGTCGACACTTCACCAGTGAAGACGACTTGCACTGAACCGAGATCACTGTCCGACCTGCAGAATGATGACAAGACGTCACATATGAACGGAGAGTCAGCCACACCTGTGGAACCTTTATCCGATTCGCAGATTACTACGGGTACCCGTGCGAAGTCTGTGTTACCAGAAGTCAAACCGAAGTTGACTGAAAGAGAACCAGATCCTACTGGCTACCGAGAGCAACCCCACGAAGCAATATGCACTCCCAGGGGGTCGAATGTGATGCCACACGTTCACCCGCAAGTTCTGGAAGTCGGTAGCGTACGTCTAACGGACGGTGCCGAGACGGGCCGCTGTCTGGCGTGGAATCTGCAGGCTCTATTTTTCGTTCGATATAGGCCAGTGCTCGAGCACGTGCATCTCGAAGAGGAAATAGCCTACGGTGGCACATTCATGTTTCTCAAATGCCCGGATCTCGACGAGGGACATCTCCCATCGAACATGTTGTATCGCGATGTTTTTTCGCTGGTCAAACCATTGGGAGAGCCAGTCGACGACATCGATAGAAGCGAGCTCTCTGGACGATTATCCGACGCGTTCAACTCGTACGACTATTGGCTACTGCTGACGAAATACGGTCACAGCTTGGCTCTGTTTAGATTCCAGGGACAGCTGCACGTATTCAACCCTCACGGAAACGTGGACACTCGGTCTGCCACAATCGCGAATTTTCAGTCGATCGACGTTCTGAGCAGCTACGTACACTGGCTTTGCGACACAGACTCTGACAAGTGGAAGCTTCTGGCTGTCAGCTTCGATCAGGCAAATCTGCACTCGACATGCGTACCAGTGAGAGGTTTTCAAGTGAATATAACCAGTCTTGCTAGCGGCTAGTAGTTTTGGTCAAGCAATACTCCGGTGCACATCGCCTATCCGTTTCAGAAGTGGCCGGCAACACGGATCCTGGTCAGTGCGCCGTCAATGCGCTGATAGCACTCGCGTATGCGCACGTCTTCGGTGAAGGACAGCAGCTGGCTACCGATATCGTCGTCTTCGCAGACCTCGTTCATCAACAGATGTTAGCCGATCGGGGGCAGATACAGGACCTAATAACAGTTGAGAACCTAGCGGAGTCGATGCAGTTGAGCGGTAGCAGCTTCTCCATCGAACGCAGTCCGACGCATTTCGAAGGCAGGTCGATCGACATCCTGGAAAACTACGTAGAGTTCGTATTTCGTCAAGACGAGCAACGACACGTCATGGTGCAGTTAGTCGCCTATAGTACGTACGTCGCCACGTATAAATTCGCACCAAACGAGTACGCTTGTTTCCACACTCTGTCCCGTGCCATAAAGGGTGGCGGCAAGTCAGTGCTAGTGCGATTCACCTCAATTAAAGAGATGTGCACGTATCTGCAATTGTATTGTGACCGCATCGGTATGACGGACACTGCTTTCGTCCTATACATGTTTACGTTTCGAAGCAAAACGTTCGATATTGTTCATACACCGAAGATCCGTAAAACGACGACGAAAACCAGAGCGAAACGTCAACCAAAAAGAGCACCGCCGCCGCCGTTGCAGCGTGCAGTTGATAAACAACCTACAGTAAAACGACAACCTACCACTCCCCGCCGTTCTAAGCCAAAGAAGGGAAAGCAGCAAATGCCCGTTGACGTACAACCTCCAGGTGACACGAAGATGGTCGTCCCACGAAACACGCAGGTTACTGAAGCGATGACGACTGTCGAACCTGAACAGAACGACGATGCGACACTGGCACATACCGTTGAGACTAAACTGCCATCGAGTGACGAAGCGGCGGCTATGGCGAATGACCACCTCGATGATCAGTTGAAGACGCTAATTCGGTCCGTTTCCGACCAAGTGGAAAGCCGGTACGGACAACAGTTGACCCGCATACAGGAGATCGGCGATACAATTCACAGCACGGCACAGCAAGTGTTGCGAAACGAAAGTGCGATATCAAATGTGACTGCACAGGCCGAGTCCATGCGGGATCAGCAGCGATCTCTGCAGGAAGCCGTCGATCGCGTGAAAGAGATTGCCGACCTGCACAAAAAGCTGCTGCGCATGAAGGACGGCGAAAAGCAACAAAGACGAGAAGGTTCTTCCGGCGACGACGTGGAACGTGATGATAATATACGATTTCAGATACAGGCCGCTCAAGCCGATCACGACATAAAGTTGAACCAGATCCAGTCTTCCATCTCGATCGCCGAGATCAAGGCGAAGAGCCAGTCGTGTATGGTAAACATGCAGTACGAGCTAGCCCTGGGCAAGCTGCGACTGGAAGAGTGGAAGACGGAACTGCATAACGTCATGGGCAAAGAGTCGCTGTACAAGAATCACGAACACCAGTTCAGCATGATCAAGATGCAGTCGGAAATCGAGAACGACAAACAGAAACAGAGGGACTGGTATGGAGAACGAGCGCGATCGCAAGTTCAAAAAGGAACTGCAGGAAAACAAGCACGAGCAGACGGCGAGACTCGACTATATCGAGAAACAGTTTCGTCAATTTCAGACCGATCAAACGCGGCAACACGAGACGAGCCTGAAGGAACGAGACGAACACTTCGCTACCAACATGCAGACACTGCGTGACGAGCATGCGCTGTTCATCGAGGCCAACAAGCGACAGTTCGCCAGACTCATGGAACAGGACAGACAGAGCTACGAGATCAACATGACTAGGGTTAAACAGGACTTCTCAGACAATCAGCAGCAGAGCAAAGCGAGGGCCGACATTGACATGCAACAGTTCAAGCAGCAGTTTACGCGCGACTTGGAAGATCGCAAGCTGGCCGCGACCTTCATACAGGCCAGTAGAAAAGAGCACATGGACAGGTACAAGGCAGACCTGCTGGCGAGCGTGAAGAATCGCCAGATCGACAAGCAGGACGAAAACGAGACGCTCAAACTGGAAATGAAGATGGCCGAGTACAACTTGAAGATGCAGGACGCCGTAGCCAAAGCATCTATGAACAAATTCCAATTCAGAATTCGTCCACAACAGATCACTGCATTCGAATTTCAAATGGAGAAGTCGGCCGACGTTGCACCGCACTCGGTCATTCGCGCATTCGAGAAACTATGGAACACCCAGTACGAACTCGACATGGAACCGAAGCGAGTACTGAAGTACAAGCGAGAGCTTGCGGGCATGGCGAAGAAGGCCGTAGAGAAACAAGTCGTGTTTTCTGCGTACGTTACCGAAGACATGTCCGATGTGGTATTGAGAGCAAGACTCAACATGTGTCGCAACTTTGCGAGACTGGGCGTGTACATGTTCAAGACTGGACCGGCGTTCGAATTCACAAAACTGGCACTCGACGACGATCACATGCGACTGCTGCAAGAAGCGAGTGTAGCCCCCGATAACGAGTTTGCTTCACCGAGGTACCACGTGACCACCGCCGCTGGTGGAACACACACGATCACTGACATCCTCGAGTTCATGAAACGGAGTTTGGTGTTTCCCTGTAACGCGGAATACGACGTACTCGACTCGAACACGTACACCGTGCTGTTCAATGGGAAGTCTGTGTCTGCCGCCGAAGTAGTACGAGACATATTCTTCTCCAATGATCGGACAACTGAGATGCTTGAGCGACATACTCGTTGTCTCCCTCCGGTAGCCGATGAATCCGACGAGTATGTCGTCGTTAAGCCTACGAGACGACGATCTGTACCTATTTATGTCAGCGATAATCGATTGAATGTTCCCGTGTTGCGTAAGAACTCGAGGCAAACGCGCGCGCAATTATTTCTTTGATATTATACCGTTATTTATTGACGTGGTTGCTATATAAAAAGGTTGTGAACTAGTCCACATTGTCATTGCAATGAATACAGAAACAACGTGCTACTACTTGCACGATATCACGACGACTACGTTGTCGAACCGCGAACTGCTTGCATACTGCGTTCGACACAACGTTGACATGAACGAGATGCCTCGCGAACTAAGAAACCATCTTACGCAGTGCTGCAACAAACGGACCGACGTGGCCATTCTACAATGCTACGAGTGGGACGGCAATCGAGTTCGTCAGGACGCCAAACATATTGTTACCGTCGTTGGCGAGACGTACAGCCACTACGTGAGAGACGAAAACGGTGAAAACGAAATGTCCACTGCGGACGCCGACAGCTACGACTTTGCGACGTGACGATACAAAAAGATGCGATTCAAAAAAGAGGGACACTTCTCCGAGCAAGTGAGCAACAGACGCGTACTTCAGTTATTTCGAAATGGCGATCGTGTGTACGGAAACAGTCACAAGTTCATAAACGAGTTCTGCTACAACCTCTACGAGAAGCACCTGGACACGCCGGAGTTCAAGGGACGACTTATACGAAAGCCTACGAACGGCATCACGAGACCTCTGCTGATGTGCCAGGTATATATCGAATCGGAGACGGTTGTATTTGGGAGTGCAGCGGACATCAACGTCGTGGACGATTCTCACATCACAGACTTTGGGTACAAGCACAAGACACTGTCGTTCGACATAGAAACGATCATGGTCGACGCCGCTGGTAAGAAGATCCAGAATCGGATAATACAGCTCAGTGCCGTCTACCAGGAAGGAACTGCAGTTCTCCGCTGCGTCGGAATAACGGTTGGCGATGCCAGTTGCGAGCCGGACGACTACGAGTTTTCGTACATGAAGAAGTTTTTCGAGAACTCTGCACTGCCTGCTATGGATATTTATTGTGAGGCCGACGAACGGCAGTTGATCGCGAAGTTCATCGACATTGTGAAGGAGACGAAGCCAGACTACCTAGCCGGCTACAACGTGATCGGCTTCGACCTGCCGGTAATCGTAAAGTCGCAGACAGACACGGGATCGACCTGGTCGACGAATTGTCTCAGACGAAAGTGTTCGCATTGAACAAGGCGTGCGTCAAGAAGTCTCTAGAAGCGTCTAGGAAAAGGAAAGGCGCATCGACCCTGGAAGACAACCAGCACTTCGAACTCAGTTACACATTGTTTCCAGCATGCTGGTGAACGACTATACCGCTGTCACAAGGTCGAAAAGCTGGACGATCTCGCCAAGTCGGCTCTGGGCGTTGGCAAGGACGACGTGAGCTATGCAGATATTCCACTGCTCTATTACTCCGACGAGACGCGCGACAGAAGCAAGCTCATGAAGTACAACGTGCTGGATTCGTTACTGTGTACGGCACTGATCAGCGTAAACGACGACTTCAGCTCGTACAAGTTCTTCGTTACTAGCTCGTACGCGTCGAAGATTCCGCACTCAGAGTTCTTCAACATGCAGAAGACGACGCTGATCGTGCCCATGTTCTACTATGCATTCAGACAGATGGGGATGCTTCAGGACATGAAGATCAAACCTCTGGCCGAAAGTCACAAGCTGTGTGTCGAACAGATAACTCGTCATTTCATGTACGGTGTGCCGTGCACGTACCCGCTTGCACAGGAGGTGGTGGAAAAGTTCAGCTCTGGCGAGATCAAGACGAAAACTTTGCTGAACACATCTGATGTTGTATCTTAGATTCCGGAACGATGCCGTTGAAGAGTCGTACGATCTACAGGGTCTCATCTGCGAGTTCTACAAGACGAAACGAGTCGGCAGGTACGCTGCGGCCAACATCGCGAAGCGGAAGAGTATGAAATCGTCGACGACGTCGGTGATCGGAGACGAGAGACAGTTAACGGATCAGCTGTTGCACTTCTCGCGGTATCTGGCGTCGCGCAGCGTGTCGTCCACACACACGGCGAGACAGCTGGTGGAGGATTATTGCGAAAACGAAATGATCAACGCAAAGTACAAGGACAAGGTCGACCGCTTTGCCGCTTATCTGAACCGCGATGACAGTGGACCATTGCGACAGGAGTTCCGGTCATTTCTCAAGCTGCTGTCGGAGAGCAAAGAACGTCGCCGATTTCAAGACTCTCATTACGCACAGGACACGTTCTGCGAACAGATCTGGAACGTGATCGAAGGCAACGTTCTTATGAAATTCGACACGCCGAGCAAGTACGATGGCGCCTGGGTGTGTTGCCCAATCCCGGAGTAGAGTTCGAGAGACCCGTATGCTGCGTAGACTTCTCGTCGCTGTATCCAACTCTCGGAATCTCGTACAACGTCGGACCGGAGACGATCGTGTCTCGACGAACGATAGTGGACAACAACCTCGCAGAGGGTTCAGACTACGAGGTGATCAACCTGTACGCACGCGACGATCACAGGAAGACGGACATTCGAAGCCTGAGCGATCGCGAAGCGGCCGCCAACTACGTGTGCTTTGCGAAACCGAGACGCGTCAAGTCGGTGTACTGCAAGATCTGGGCAGACATCCTGGAGAACAGATTGAGGTACAAGAAACTGATAGGTACATTCGCGAACGCCAGCGACAACAAGAGAGTCAAGGAGATGAGCGATACGTTCAAGATATCGGCGAATTATGTCTACGGCGTGCTCCCGCACATGGGACAGTGGAAGATCAGCGCGGCAATCACATCCAGGGGTCGACAGAACATTCAGAACGTGGCCAAGGACATTGAGCGAACGCACGGAAGTGTGACCATGTACGGAGACAGCGTAATGCCTTACACCCCGATAACGTATAAGAACGAAACTGGTAGACTCATTACGGCGACTATGGAAACGATAGCAGCCGAAGAAGACTATTTCGCCGTACAGCGTATTCAAACTTCACGATGGAGACGGAACGAGAAGGGACAAGGAACAACACGTCCCCGAGAAACCAATCTACGTATTGACCAAAAGCGGATGGAGTAGGGTTAGACGTATCATCAGACACACTACCCGCAAGAAAATCTACAGGGTTGTGACGCATACCGGAATCGTTGATGTTACGGAAGACCATAGTTTACTCGATCCCGCCGGCCGAATAATCAAACACAGCCGAATGCAACATCCGGACGCGACTATTGCATACCGACGAAACATTTGTCGGGCACGGAGGCAGCTATATTACCCAACCCATGGCCTACGTTTTCGGAATGTTTGTCGGGGACGGCAGTTGCGGATCGTACCGTACGAAAAGCGGAATGAAGTATAGTTGGGCCATTAACAATTTGGATCGTTCGTTGTTAGATAAGTGTCAAGTAATTTTGAAAACGGAGTTCGCTCTCGGCAGCACCGTTTTGGACACCAGAAATTCTTCCGGAGTGTATAAGCTGGTACCTGCGGGCAACACGTACGGAGCAAACAGAGACTTGGTCGAGAAATTTAGATCGGAATGTTACGTGGGTAGCAGTAAAATCGTGCCAACAAACATTATCAATGCCAACAACGCCGATGTTCTACGATCTTTCGCCGATGGTGTATACGATAGCGATGGTTGCAGACGGGATTTCGAAAAGATCGGTTGTCGGACGATCGATACTAAGAACCAAGTGACTGCCTCTTCGTACGCGGTACTGTTTCGATTGTTGGGATATAAAACGTCAGTCGACGACAGAACGGACAAGCAGCTTGACATCTTTCGAATAACGTACACCACCGAGAAACAACGCAAAGACCCGATCGCGGTTAAAAAACTGAGGGTGTTGTACGACGCGTACGACGGTTACGTGTACGATGTGGAGACGGCGGACGGGTCGTTCAATGCCGGAATCGGCAGCATCGTACTGAAGAACACGGACAGCGTAATGTACCATCTAGACATGACGACCGATCAGCTATGCGAGTCGTACGGGAACGGGGAGATGCTGGCAAGAGACTGGATATCGACTGCAGATAGCTACTCGGGCGACTACTACAAGCAAGGGTGCGACATTGCAGCCGCCGTATCGAGAAATATAACGGAGGAAATGAACTGCAGGTATCTGACGGGAAGCGACCGAACGATATACTTCCCACCCAGTCAGCTAGACCACGAGAAGGTGATGTTGCCGTTCGTCATATTTGCTCAGAAACACTACTTTGCCAGGATAATGGACACAGACGACGACCAGAAGGCGGCTCCGTACATTCTCAGGGGACTGGAATGTCGGAAGAGAACTAAGCTTCAGGCGAAGGACGACGTGGAGAACGCGATGTTCGCCGACTTGCTCCAGCAAAACCCCTGTACCTGGAACACGTACAGACTGGCGAGCGACATCGTCGGCAAACTGTCGACGGAGAGCATGGATCTCACAAAGATTGCATCTCGAAAGAAGATCACGGTCATCGCCAAAGACTCGAAGAAGACCGACGCCGGAGCGCAACTGTGTACACGAATGAAGGACAGGGGAGAGCTGGTCGACACGGGTGGACTCGACAAGATATCGGTCAAAGTTATAAAGGTTAAGAGCGATGGAAAAACGGTGAAATACGGATCGCTGGACTACCTGAGCAAGCGACAGCGAGACGGACTTCCGTTGCAACTGGACTCCAAAGCGATTGCCAGACAAGTATTGATGGAAACTGTGAAAATAATGACGGTCATTCATCCAAAGACGACCTGCAGACATTTCGTCGATCTGTTGGATTTGAAGACTGCGTCAACTGTACAAGAGGAAGAGTTCGGGAAGTTTGTTACGGCGACCGAAGCGAGAAAGATCAAAGACGACGATGCTGCCCGTTCATCGAAAGGGACAAAGCCGAGCAGCATACTGCTGAACGACACGATGTTCAACTTTTTATCTGCATCCGAAGACGAGAAGAAGCGAAGCCGTGTCGTCAAGAGAAAGAACGACGGCGGCGATAACACAGGTCGCGAAACGGTTGAAGCAGACTACAATCAATTTTGTTTGACGAAAATCATGTATATGTATCAGCAGTTGATATGATCAACACAACATTCCATTAAAATGAACATTCCGATAATCATATTGGTGTTCTTGTCGAGTATTTGTTTAGACGTTTCGCGATCACAACCTTGCGTGTGTTCAACATGCAGTGCACTTAACACGGTTGGCGTCGTTCACCAATTTCGATGCTTCTTCATAAATGAGAATGCAACGTATATTCCGTCTGGGTCGAAGTTGGTCAATGGCATACTGGACAGACGAGCATGGGCAGTGTTTCACAACGTGACACGTCGGTACTACCAGACGTTCGGGAAGGCGATTGTCGGGTTGAGTTTGACGACCACGTCTTACGTATCGAATAGATTGCGTCTACCGTCATACTCGCTGGAACGAGCGCAGTGCCTAAGATTTGACATCGAGACGAACATTGTATTCGACGAGTACAACCGGTGTGACTCGACAAGGCCGCATTACAGACACACGAGATTCTTCAAGAGATTAGCTCCAGACAACGAGCAGCAGAAGTTTGTTGCAGGAGACATCGAGCTAGACATAGGCATCGGCCAGCTACGAGGTCAGGACGAGACAAAGATCGTCGCAGTCGAGTCGAACTCAGCAGCTGGTAATGCACGTTGCACGCCGCTATCGATGGAGACGCGCGGCGACTACGGCGACTTCGAGAAGTACGTGCTCGGCAGCAGGGGATCGAGGGAGATGAACGACGACGCCGCCGCCGCTATCGACCACGCGGCGTGTCTCGTCCGCTTCGACGCGACAAAGGTGACACTGACAAGCGACGACTAATTCGCGCACGTATCGTCATACAAGCGCCGCCCAGACGACGACCACCCCGGCAGCAGCAGCAGCAGCAGCAGCGACTACTGTCACCTGGCAGACGCGAGCGTGGGAAAACTGTTCCAGCTACCGTCGTCCTGCGAGTCGGTGGCGGCTGTTTGGGCATAACAAATTATGTTTTTTTTGTGTAGGGGGGGGGGGGGTCATATAGTATATACTACCGCCTACGCTACCGCTACCGCTACCGCTACCGCTACCGCTACCCTCTTGGTAGTAAACATATTTATATTGAAACTCCCCAGGTTTAAATTACGAAAGAGAAGGGGGTAGCAGTAGGCGGTAGCGGTAGGCGGTAGGATATACTATAGTACCCCCCTACACAAAAACAAAATCATCTCCGACATTTGCTTTTTTATGACGTCACAAGTCATGTCGAGAGCGCGACGACATTCACTCGTCGGCAAACAAGAGGGAATGCGAAAGAGTAACGCGACGAAGCTGAAACTGTTGCATCAATGGCTGATTGACTTGCTGAGTTGCTCGATGAAGGGATGTGTGTGTATGGTGGCTGTGATGCGAGTGTGTGTGTGATGTTGTGACCTAGATGTATGCTGGCTGGCCGGTCGACTATATGTGTCTCTCGTGGACGTGTTGTATCAATGGCTGAGTGGCTGAAGGAGGGATGTAGTCGAGCAAATATATCACGATCCCAAAAAATATTTATTCTGTGTTATTTACAATATTGGGCAACTTTCTATCAGATCAAACCGTTTCGACCAATCAGAAGCCATGGATTTTGGCGGGAACATTTGAATCGACCAATCAGAAGCGAGCAAGCTGTGACGTCACGAAAACGTAGGCCATGCTTTTATCGAAAACACATGGCCATTCGACCAATCAGAAGCCAGAGATTTAGCGGGAAAATTGAATTGACCAATCAGAAGCTAGTACGGTTTGACATGCACGACAAGACAGATATATGAGACTAACATTGTTTTATTTCAAACAGGCAATGTCTAGATGATACAGGTAAACAATCAGCACAGTTCATTCGTATCAAATTCACTTCAGCACAGCTACGCAGCATCACTGGCTACCTCGCCATTCAACATGTCCGTCGTCGTCATCATCATCCATGTCGCAATCGTTGCCGTCCTGATGCAACGATACGCGTCGTCGTCGTTTGTTCGCCGCTGTGTCGTCGGTAGTCGCCACCCACTTTCTCTTTGAATTGCGTGGAACCACGTTGTCCGTGATCTCGCCATGACCGTTTTCCAAATTCAAAAGCGGCAAGTCGTTGACGGCAGCTCGTGCGTAATCTGTGCGTTTGGAATCTATGTTGGGTAGCAAGACCTTCCTTTTGGTGGTTTCGAAGCCAGCAATGACGACGCTTAGCGGCAGTTGTCCCAAAAGTTGTTGATATTTTCGAAGTTGGTACCTGGTCGTCTTCAAATCTTCGGCGGTAGCATCGCGAATGATCAGCTCAGGCCTGTGGTAGTCTAATTCGGCAGAATTTGCATGAGAAAACGCTCGCACTAGCGCATCCCTGACGTAGGGCCTAGCGTATGCAACGTCCGCGCAATGTCGTCGGTGTTCGCAAAACTCTTTCACATGGTAGTCGTGTAGTGCCCGTTCTGCCGCATAGTTGTCGAGCTTCTTCCTTCTGTGTTCGAGAGCAGTCTTCTCGAGCGACACCTGCGGGGAGTATGGATGAGACACGACCGTGTACTTGAGAGTCTTCTCGCCCACAGATCTGACGCGAGCGCACAGTTGTATCATGTCGGCCAGCGGCGGCGTGTTGGCGCTGAACTCGAAGATGGCATACGCCAAGTCGAACACGTCTGGAATCTCGAACGAGTAGCCGCTACTCAGCACGTTGCTGACTATCAATAATCGACACGTCTCGATCTCCCGCATGACACGATCTCTGCCCATTCGCTCGATAGTGGCGGCGTTTACTGTCAGAACCTTTGGAGCTGTCTGTTCGTCGACGATGTTGGCGAAGAACATGTTGGCAAGTTGCACTCCGGTTCGCGACGACGAGACGTAGATGACCACTCTTATATGTCGCACGACAGCACACTCAAGTAGGTCGTTCTTAAGCGCATCTACGGTAGACAACTCTTCTAGGCGAGAGAACACGCCAGTCGGCATACCGGGATCGTACACGGCCAGTTTACTCAACTCTGCGAGTCGATATACGCGCTTAGTAAACGGGTCGATCATGGGCTCACTTTTCGGGCCGTGGTCATTTCTCTTCTGCTCTCTCATCCATGCCTTCCAGCTAGACAAGTCGCTGCCGCTGTCACCAACGCTGAGACAGTCTATTCCTTCCCGGTTGATGTAAGAACTCAACGGCGAGTCGAGACCACGCCTGTCCCACAGCATAACGCTGGCATCGAGCAGCTCTTCGGGTAGGGCAGCTTCCATAACGAAGACGACTCGCACATTTCGGATGCGATCCGCGACAGTGTCGATCAGGTACTTGTCCTTCGCAACGTCAAGGGTCTTCGAGTCGCCTTCAAACGTGCGCAGTTGCTTCGACCAATTGAGAAAGATGTTGCCCACATCGGTAGCCATCTCGTCCACGATTATCACGTCGTTAATCTCGGGAGTTTTATGCACAGAGTTGATGCAGGCTGAAGTGAAGACGCCCATGCGCATTTTCGTGCGCTCGTCGTCGTTGCGCAGGCCAAACGCCGAGCGATAGTAATCTTCTACAAAATCCCAGGTTGCACCGTGATACAGCCGTTCGACGACGACGTGACATTTTCCTTTCCTTTCCGCGTTCATTTTCTCTACCTTCTGTGCCACGTTTTCCACGAGTATCTTCCTCGGACCCAGGTACGTGACGTTTTTTGTTTTTTTGAACACACCTTTTTTGATCCAGTCGACGGCGAATTCGAGTAAGGCTTTCGTCTTGCCGGCGCCCATCTTTCCAGAAATCGCGAACATGCGTTTTACCTCGTTCCGCGTTCCGACCGTCTTGGTGTCTTTGCAACACAGTTTCTGTATGTGCTGCCGCATTTCCTCTCCTGCAGTGATGGGCATCCAGTCGTCTGCGATGGACGGCTCGATGGGTACTAGCAAAGGCTTCACGAGTCTGGCGTCCGTGCGAGCATCGGTAATTTCGCCGTAGAGTTTCTTCAGAAATTTCATTGCCGCGTCACACGAGACGATCGAGTCTCTCGAGTTATTCTTGCAGTAATCGAGTCGTGTCCGTGTCTTCTTGGGGTCGCCCGATGCGATCCATCTCAGTAGGAACTCGTCAGAAAGATTGGCAGAGTTGCATAACGAGATCAACACCGGCACAAACAGACGAGCGTAATCGATCTGACGTAGTAGACGAGCGTCTATGGCGTTGGCGATGTCTTCGTCGGAGCGAACCGTCAGACATCGAGTCTTTGAAGGTTTACCGACCAGGTTGAGATGAGAGTAACCGGTGGTCGTCTTCTTTCCTTTATCTAGTACCCAGAAGAGCCCGTCGGTTGCGTCGGTTGCGTCGATGCTGCTCAACGGCATGACTGCATATGCACCGTCCCTCGGCTTTCTCGATTCGATGATGGAATCTATCGCGGCCAGCGTCTCATCGGTGGTCTTGATATACCCGACACTTTGGACGATCGTGTCGGTTTCTACGATCATCGATGGTGTAGTCCTAGACATGGGCGTGAGCGTCTCATCGGTGGTCTTGATATACCCGACACTTTGAACGATCGTGTCCGTTGCTACGGTCGTCGATGGTGTAGTCATAGACATTGGCGTGAGCGTCTCATCTGACCATTTACTCTGACCTAGCATTCGGAAATTGCTCGTGTAGACGGCCGTGTCTATCACAGTCGTCGGAACCTTTTTCCCACTCTTCAGCGTCTTCATGAAGGCCAAGCCAGCACCCCTGCGGTGTTCAATAAGCCATTTCGCGAAGCCTAATACGAAGATCTTCATTTCTCCCGTGACACTGCGGAACACTGCATCTCGAAACACGACGTGATACGACTGCTTCTTAGACCCACGTCGCTGACACGATAGGATAGTCCTGTTTGCGAACACCTCCGAGCTGAAGCAGTACTCGTCCAACGATGATAGCAGTGTCGACACTGGATCTTCAGCCGTAACCTGCCCGTCGTCCATCCATTCCAAATCGAAGAACAATCGCGCAAGTCCTACACGTTCACGGCCGATCAAAAAGAAGAACTCGTCGACGCGATCGACCGCTACTCGGTGGGTCGTCTGAAGCGCCGGCGGTCCAACGGTCACGTCCTTTCCATGTTACGCAACACGCCGCTGGTTTATGACCACAAGAACAAATTTAGTTGGTGCGATGGAGTAAATTTTTGTGCGATCTCAGAACATATAAATCCCTCTGGCAACCCTTGCTCGTATTACTTAAATATGAGCACGAAAACTCATGACTGTGGGAAACGCGAGTGCTACGTGTATTGTCATTGCTTTGGTACGTCTTGCAGAGAGAAGACATCGCGGCAGCAGCAGTTTTGTATCGCCAAATTATCGATTTAACCATCATTACTTCGTCGTTAATGCATTTGCTGTATCGAGGTCTAGTGACGTCATGAAAAAAGCAAATGGCGGAGATTTTTTTCAAAGTGGGGGGGGGGGGTATATAGTGTACCGGTACCTGTACCTGTACCGGTACCTGTACCGGCATAATATATGGATATTACTAAATGATTATACTTGTATAGCGGCGACTCGTAATCTTTAGAACTGGTGGAATAGTGACACACTTATATACTTATTTAATTCCTATAAAGAACAGTTTGTGCCTTCTGAGTGGGCATGTACCTTTAAGTTTCTACACTTTTCATTTGTCAACCACCACTATTCAGTACTTTGATTATTTAAATATTTATATGTATATATTTTATAATGTATTTTCATGCTTCTTATTTGTATTCATAATTACACAAGCAATGTATAAACAGCAACTTTTACTTTAGGTTTACGTCACGAAAATGTGACAGCATAAGTACCAATTTCTAATTAATGCAAGCATAAAAGTATATATATACATAGTCATGTTAATACGTAGCTGATACTTTTATTATTTAATGAATTAACACATTGTTTTTAAAAGCATACCAACAATATTTCTCTCCTTTTCCACTTTCAAGTTTAAAGTACGTCAGTTTCTGATGAACATTTGGGATAGTTTTTTAGAATAAGCAGAACTACAGTACAATGATTAATAATCAACAAAATGGATGTAAAAATTGCTAAAAATACATTTTCCCATCCAAGAAAATGGACGTCGTTCCAACGATCTGGAAAACTCAGTCGGACGGAGTCATTTTTTTCAATAGACATGTCCAACGGACCGACAAGTTTCTCGGAGACTGTAAATTACTATATATACATCTATTGGAAGTTGCGAACAAAGTAGACTATGAAATCAATGTGTCTAATTACAACATTCATGGCGTTCTGGACTGGGGCCGTTTTGGATTGGGGCCGTTTTGGATTGGTGCCATTTTAGTCATTTTTATGGTGGCGTTTTGACCAATGTGAACCGTACATGCAGCTGAAAATCTCACTTGTATGAAGTTAGACTGTTTTTAATTTAAAAGTATAAGGCTAATTACAGAGATGCCAACATTGGACAAAGCCAAATAGTAATGATTGCGCGCGGCCGGCATCGACACACGGCCTAACAATGCGAGCCACCGGTCGGATAGGGAGTTCCGAGGCATATCCCTTGCATCCACCCTCAATTCTAAACAAGAAAACTTTAAATTCAATAAATAAATTACTTACTTATTATATACTCTATAATTTTCAACAGCCCGACATGATTTAAATTATGAATATAAAGCCTATAGCCAACTAAAAGATTTCAGTTTAAATACAAAGGCATACGGCATACAGCATTAGGGTGTGCTGTTGTACTTTATGTACATAGCAAACTGCATTTCTGCGCACACTACCCGACTCTGTGGCTGTGCACCCGCAACGGTGAAACGTCGGCCAGAAAACTCATTACATTTCAAAAAAGAATCTTTACCTTTAATGTTTCGCAACAAGTACATCTTTCACTGTGTCAGGAAAGATCTATGCTTCATGTCTATTTGCTTTTTATATTATATCGTAATTTCACAAATCGTAATGGTTGGCATCTCTGTTAAATTATAATTATTAATTAAATATGTTTTGCCCTCCATCATGTGTATGGTGAGATGATCCTACGTCTCGTGTTCGCTGTTGTTGCTCACGGCTCGGTGCACATGCGTACAGAGATTTTAAAAGCGCGGGAAGGGAGCGTGTATTGTTTTTTTCCTCCAGTTCCCACGTGGAGTGGTATTTGGAGCTAGCATCAAATCAAGTTTATAATGCCCTCTCTAAATCAATTTGAGATATCTCCAAATGAATTCGAGAGCTCTCCAAATGATTTCGAGAGCTCTCCAAATGATTTAGAGATAGCTCCAAATGATTTAGAGAGCTCTCCAAATCAAGTTATATAATGCTCGCTACAAATGATTTCGAGAGCTCTCTAAATGATTTCGAGATATCATTAATTGATTTCGAGAGCTCTCCAAATGATTTCGAGAGCTCTCCAAATGATTTAGAGATAGCTCCAAATGATTTAGAGAGCTCTCCAAATCAAATGTTATATTGCTCGCTCCAAATGATTTCGAGAGCTCTTCAAATGATTTCGAGATATCATTAATTGATTTCGAGAGCTCTCCAAATGATTTCGAGAGCTCTTCAAATATTTATTGCTAGCTCCAAATATTTGTTGCTAGCAATATATATTTGAGTTTATGTAGATTTGGCGTTCCATACATAGTTCATAATATTTCATCCAAATCCATTGCATATTAAGGAATATATCAAATAATACTTATTTGGAGTGGGCGAGCTTTCAACACTTTCATTGTTGTTGTTGCTGTAACCAACGACGTGATCATGTACCTTGACATTTGTCGATTCTAAATATCAAACGATATAATGGCATAACTATTCCGATGCAATGTTGAGGATAATTTATTAAACACAGGTTGAAATGATTATATATTTCGTGAAACTCATACAGAACACAACGCCAAACAAGTCATGAAATTTCCGCAGAATCGGTCGATTAATTCAGAAAATATGACAATTTAAAGTAAAACCGAAAGTTACAGTGTAATGTAAAAACAAACCAATATGCGTGTGTATCATAATTCCGGCATATTAAAAAACATGATAGGTATCAAAAAGCATGCACTGAAACAATGTAGGTTATGTAGCATTGGGGCATGTGTGTGATATCTATTCAATGTCACTGCAGTTAATTGTTGTAGATGTGGGTACTTCTGACATTTGTCGCGTTTTTTAGTTTGACAAGGGTTGGATAGAATTAACAATGTCTCAACAAATATTAAATACTTTTCAATACAATTTCAGAATGTAGTATCTAAATGGTGGATCTAGACAATTAAATTATTTTATCTAAAACTATGAAGTTTTAATCAAGTTAATCGCAAGTAGTTTTACATATAATGTTTTATTTTATGAAAATTACAATTTTTTGGGTGTCAATCAATCACATAGGGTGTAATTTTAACTACTTTCGCCACCTTTTATACAAGTGTTATTAGTGATTCATTAAACTACAGTGTTTGATCTTTCAAAAACAAACTTGTCAAAAGAGGGGGAGGCCCCGAGGTAGGGTAAAATCATATTTTGACGCAACTATACAGTATTTTATTCTTTTGTTCAGTATAATCTTGGCGAGCGAATGGACACAATGCATGACACACGTCCACAATTCACACGTGCTGATGCCATATGAGCCGCATCGTGTGAAAAGGTACATTATGGCATAAATGACGTTATCGAATAAATGACGTGGGAAGCGTAACTTTCATTGTTTGCTTTTGACATGGCTGACAATAAAAACGTATATTCGTATGCTTGTCGGTGTTCATTTAGATAAACTAATGAATCGTATGTAGGCCATTGATTATTTTACAATTTTATACCAACAAATAAACTTGTGCTCTCGGTGTTGTTATTACAATAATAATCAAAACAAGTAGTTTCAGTAGCCCGTGAATAGGCTGAGTCTGCAGCCAAGTCCGCGTATGGAAAAGACGTGGTAAAGTAAAATAGTTTGTATAAATTGAGGACTGACCACGATGTACATAATATACATCTACATTAATGTTGTACACTTAAATAAAGGATACCAAGTGGATAAATTTATTATGTATTATAAATTTATAAAACAGAGTCAACAGATCAATGATACTGCCGAACAGCAATAACATAAAATATACGAGGAGTGATCAAATAAAGCGCGGACTTTGCTATATATTGAACTTTCTATGCGATACGGAAATTAAAATTGCACCATCCAGAAAACCAAGCTATATTCAATGATGGTTAGAAATATTGTAAATGTTACGCACAGTCCGAACAGAATGTGCACTGTTTGCCATTCCACCAATGAGACACACGCCATGCTTTTAACAAGCCATATATATCGCCAGGCTACAGGAGTGTGTTATTTGATTAGGATCAACACTCGTCACAACATCATGCTACAGATGGTTCAGTCACTGAAGGGTGAGTAGCGTGGACCCTGATTAGTGGATGTACATGCTGATCTGGGGCTATACTGAATCAGTGTATCAGCCTGGGCCCAAGTACATATGTAAAACTATAATATTGATGCAGTTCGAACGAAAACTATCGACACATATACAGGGTTTATACAATTTGCTAACGGAATAGTTCTGATTATAGTCGGTGACATAAAAAATAATCCACAGTCAGATAGCTAGCATATTACTTAACAAAACCCAAGGAAGATAACCAGTAACTACATGTAATTACTGCATGTCAAACAATTAAATAATTTTCCAAAAGATACGAGAAGTAAATGTTAAGAAAGTGACAATGCAAACAAAAATATTTCAGACAAAAAGAGGCCTTAATTTGAATCAAGATCAGGCTGGATCATACGATAAAACAAAATCTACAAACTTAACATATTGTCAATGAGTTGCTGAATAAATGTTGAATTATGCAAACCCTTGTGAAATCAAAAGAACATCCTGGTGTCTGATCTACATAGGGTCTACACTAATTTTAAATGCAGTTATATATTTCCTGAGCAATTATTTAGATAAATACTGCCGTAATTCAGATAACGACCAATCAAAGGAAACGTTTGGAAACATGATATTAGGGAGTAAAAATTGTAATTGGCAATTATAAATTCGTGTATGGTACATGTTATAGAGAATAGTAGGTTAGTGCCGTGAATGGGAAAAAATATCTGGCAAGGCTCAGGAAACGGGATGGGCGAGGCTCTGCCGAGCACATCCCGTTTCTGTGCCGCGCCAGATATTTTTTCCCATTCACGGCACTAACCTACTATTTTATTTATCCCGTCAACACCTACAAATGGCTGCAAAATGCAAAAGTTGACTGGATATCAAAAATGTTTCACGGCACCGTGTTTCACGGCACATACGCACTGTGTTGACGGGATAAACTGTAATGTGTCTCTTGGGAAATTACTAGTGTATGCATACCACCCTATCAAATGTAAACACACACCCGTGTAATATCACCTCGTATTTGAAGTAGTCATTACGTGCCAGTGCGATGTGGTTTTCTCCGGGTACTCCGGTTTCCCCACCATACATCTCATGGAGTAATGCAGTTTAGGCCTGAATTAGCTGTTAAATGACATTGGCTGTTGATAGGAAATTAAACAACATAGGCGGCAGAACCTGAACATTATTGGGGGAGGGGCGATGTTCTAAGGGCCCAGTCTAATGGAACCGGGGGCAAACTCCCCCGTAAATTTTTTAAATATAAGAGGCGTGAAACGTCATTTCCTGCATTGTCAGGCCCAGTCTTGAGGACCCAAAGGGCCTGATGTTGCTATGGGGTCCTATGGCCGTAGCCCCTGAACAACCAAACAAACAAAAGTAATCAGGATGTGCACTGTTCGTCATTCCATCTTGAAACGCCCAATCATGATGCCAACAAACAATGTAGATCGTTATCTGGCTACAGGAGTACTATTTGATCAGTAGCTACACTGGTCACACATCTCATAAGCCCCATTTCTACAGTCACTGAATTACGAATTGTATAGACCCTGATCAGACTGTGTGGATGCGCAGGCTGATCTGGTGCTGCACTGGTTGCATAACATATAAGCCCCATTTCTCCAGTCATAGACTTCTAGTGCGCTAGAACCGCACTAATGACACGAAGCGCCAACCTGGTCGATTCTAACGACTGTTTCACAGATGGAATGTCGAACAGTGCAGATCCTGATCAGACTGTTCGTAATCACTGGATGATCAGGAGCTACACTGGTCGCATAACCCATAAATCCAATTTCTCCAGTGAGAACCACACAGACCCTAGCGAATTCCAAGAACGGAAGACATTATAAATTAATAGACTATTGTTTGTAGCTAATTAAGAAGAATTTATGTGCAGATATAGATCAGCCACAGACATATCGACTACTGTAGTATCATATTCAGGTAATCTGTTAATCTGTGGCTTTACACGTGTTTAAATCATTTCAATATGCATGTAAATGTACTCGTAAATGATTTGCCACAAGAGATTTTGCCACAGTTAGATAACTGTTCGTCCGCATGTACGAGAAACTAATCCGCTAACTTTAGCGGGTGAATTATCGATCGAACGTGATTCAACTGCAGGCCCGTAGCGGTGAATAAAATAACGCCACGGCGGACTATTGAGCGAAGGCTCACCCTACCCACCCTCTAAAAAAAGAAGAAAAATTAAACCTAGACTCTCAAAATGGTGTTTCCTGCGGTCTAGAGCCAAAATAGTGCCACTGGCGGAGGATTTCTGCAGGATAACAATATTCCTCGAATGAACATGTGAATTTGCCACCACAATATTGACGTTAGGGCGTTACACACTGTATTTCAGTTGTTATGATACGAGGTCGTGTCAGAAATTGATATTATTTGCATAATTATGTTCTAACTATTGTTACTTGAGCAAGACAATATTACTTTTCATTGAACAGGTGCACTTTCCCATAAATTATTTATGTTAGTGTTAATAAATAGAGAATAGCAGGCTAGTGTCTTTTGATATCAAGTTTATCAGTCAATGCTAGGAAACGCGTAGGAATTCCGAGGCTTGCCTCGCCCATCCAGTTTCCTAAGCCTTGTCAGATATTTTTTCCCATTCACGTCACTAACCTACTATTCTCTATTTATCTTGGCATGATATTCGTGCGGCGGGCACAGTCTGTTCATGGCATACACCGATTCTGCGATTGCTTATAGATTGTTGTCGAGAAATACAGTAATGTCATAAACTGCCTGTTCCTGACGCACTATGAGCTGGTTCTACACTGTTGCTATGTACATGTATATGGTAAGAGCGAACTTGGTTTTACCAGTGTGTATGAACATGTGTGGCCGCGACTGGAGAATTGGGGTCCACGGGACCTATGCTATGACCAGCATAGCTCCTGGTCAAATTCCACACTCCAGTAGCATGTTGACGATCTATATTGCTCGACAGCAGCACGACAGGTGCTTCATTGATTGAACGGTGAACAGTGCAGATCCTGACCAGACTTGGCGGACGCACAGGCTGATCTTGATCTATACTGGTCACAAACCCCATGAGCCCCACCTCTCCACATGTACTTCTTCAGGTAATATATGGGATTTAGTACTAAACCCATAGAACCGGCCTTAAATGACATGTATAACAATTCGTTCCCACGAAATAACAATTCGTTCCCTCGAATTGACAATTCGTTCCCACGAAATAACAGTTTGTTCCCTCAATTTAACAATTCGTTCCCTCGAATTAACAGTTCGTTCACACGATATAACACTTTTAGAAACAAGATATAGCGTGACGAAATTGCGCGACACATGATATTTACATGCATTATTAGCTGGCGTGCATTCAATGTTTCGCATAATATAGACAAGATAATACATGCGATATCTTTAAACAACCTTGTACATTGCAACATGATTGCCGCCAGCGATCATTTCTAAAGTTTAACAGCAACGTATCACATCGTTCAGGCAGAGACCAGCAGAATATGGCGAAGTTTATGTTATGTCTTTGGATAGCAGCAGCATGTGCGCAGGACGTATTATCACTTACTAACTGTAAGTTTGGCATATTATGCATCCTATTAAATAATTATTAACCCTTACTTGTATGCTTACACTGCTGAATTAAATTGTGTCACCTACTGTTTATTTGTATTTACCAGTTTGTTCATCTAAATGCATGATTTGACAGCAATTTAAAATAATTACCATTGGAAATGATTCTAAAGTGATGTTAAACCATGTTTTATTGAGAAAAAAGGCTAAATATAAAACAACAGCAGACGACAAGTTTCGTTCCCAGCATTCTAAGAGTTATATATATATTCAAATGTATTAAAGACCCGTTCTATACATGATAAACCTTTAATTCAACGATAATTGCTTCGTGAATGGACTATATGTATAACATGTACTTATGAACACTGCCTTGTTATATATAGAACGGGTCCTTAAAGGTACATGCCCACTTGTAGGCACAAAATGTTCTTTATATCAGAGACATTATCTGAGACATTTTTCTGCCAAATTAAACATTAAATTAAACATTAATTCGCCATTAACCCACGTATTGATTGGCATTATTATACATTTCATAGCTGACGTATTGACATTACTATTTATTCTCTGTATTTAATTTTTGATGTGCAATTATCATACTTTATAATGACGAGAAACTGGTATGAGTTTAAGTCAATAAATTCTATTCTATAATCTGTTGAAAATATTATGTTTTCAGGTTACGCATTTAATTAGTATAAATAATTACAAAATAGCATGCCCCATTTGCATATGAAAATAGCCTGATACCACTGCAAGTCACTATCAGTAATATAAATATTAATGAATGATTATATCTGTATAGCAGGCAGTCGCAAGTTTTAGATCTGGTGAATAGTGACACAATTATACACTTATTTCATTCCTATAAAGAACATGTGCCTACTGAGTGGGCGTGTACCTTTAAACTCGTTTACTGATTTAATAAGAAACTTGGATATGGCGAAATTTAACATGATAATAGCAGGGCTCAACACTAAGGCACGTCCGACCGACCGAGTCTCGTAAATATTTGGTCCGGTCGTGTCAATTTTCCAGGAATACCATTGTCGGTAGCCCGACTGGTCGTGTTCCATTTTGACAAAAATCTTTGCCAAAACTTCAGAAATAACAGTACTAGTTCACCTTTTATTTTTCTGGTAATAACAAACAACACTTCCAAAAAAGATCGCTGATCGACAGTTCGAAAATAGTTTATTTACAACTCCAGGCGGACTTCTTTGCCTATATTTCGGGTATGATCATGGAGTAGGCCTCTGTATTTCGTACCCAAACCAAAACGTACAATCAAGTCCGGAGTAAAGGTAATTTACATAAGTAGAACGATCTACGATTGGTTGATGGTGGGTACCGGTTGATGGTGTTTCAATCACCAAATATCAATTTTTGATTGGCAGCTGTCAGAAGTATACGCAAACAGTGAGTACTGTACCGTACGTATCGATCATAACATTATCTTGAAGAAAAACAAATGAATTCTCATTGCGCCAATCATGTAATCGGCATGTGACTCGGCCAATCACACACAGTGGATCAAATGTGTCAAACAACTTGTCCTAAAATCATTTGTATTGGCTGAGCCATGCTGCTGAGGGAAGCAAGTCAAAACGGCCCCTGGTCAAAACGGCCCCTGGTCACAACGGCCCGGATTGGGTCAAAACGGCCACTAAGGTTTGCGAATTTGGTCAAAACGGCCCCTACTACTACGGCCCCTTACTATATATATCTACTTTATATATATAATAATATATTCTTAATATTCATCTAAAATAACAATAATAAATGACCTTGTATTATAAATATTGATGAAATCGAACTTTAATATGCATGCAATATATTGTTTTTATATTTATGTATGGTTTGTATATCTTATCAATTACCATGGATGTTTTTCACACCTTTATGTAGACAAAAGGCCATTATCTAATACCTTGTATTTTAGTGGGGATACAACACAATTAATAACAACTCGCTATAGCCGATAATAATAGTATTTTATAGATTTGAATAAATACAGCACATGTGGACTATACCACGTTAGCCAACAATGTGGTCCTTGATCAGACTGCGAATTCAGTTGTGTACTGGCTGGCTATATTGCAACAATAAAATTACATAGTGTATCATGCAGTATGGCTATAAAAACAAATACAGTATATGTGACGCGCCAAGCGAAAACCTACCTTATCGGCTGATTCGGACCTCGGCCTGGCTGATTCGGACCTTATTTTTCTGGCAGATTCGGACCATGCGTTTGACTGATTGTGACCACTCTTTGGCTGATTCGGACCATCTGTTTTGGCTGATTCGGACTATCTGTTTTGGCTGATTCGGACCAACTGTTTTGGCTGATTCGGACCTTAGATAGTTAACAAACATAGTTTGAAAGCATGTATACAGACACTATAGTCTGAATAGATTTTAGTAATGAAATAGTTATTTACGGTGTTCTCGACGTCTTTGCGCACTGATTTATCGGCAGAACAAGTACAATGCGAGTATGTCATTCATAAAGAACAAGGATCTACATCACGTTTCACCAATAAACCATTGTGGTATTTCGTACAAGTACAATAATGGATTCATATTTATGTGCAACCATTGTAGCAACATATCGGTTTGCCATTCTATACTACCTTACGTTATGCTTTTGCTTTCAGCCAATACACCATTGTAGTACATTTGTACTACAGTTGTTTCTGTCAAAATGTTCCGGGTTTATACGTGTACAAAGTGTTGTGCGTTGCGTATCCGTGGAGTTTCCGTTAGTTGCGTTTCAAACCGTGTGTCGTCTACGTGTAATACGTTTTCGGCCATGCGTTGCGTTTCCCCACTCTTGCGCATGCGCGAAAGTCGAATAAACCGTGTTCAACGCATTGAGTTTCAAAAGCGTGTAATCCGTGTACAGCGGTGTAAACGTATACAACGGTTGGTATAAACAACGTATTGAGTTTTCAAAAGCGTGTAATCCGTGTACAACGGTTGTAAACGTATACAACGGTTGTAAGCGTATACAACGCTAAGGTAAACCGTTTAAACGATTTAACGCTTTCTTTGACGAACGGTTACACGCATCTACATGTACACAGCACCGTACAGATGAAACCGTGTTATACGTATAACACTTTACACGGGTTTTAACGCATTACACGTTTTGTATGCCAACCTTGTATCGCGTAGAATGCGCATGCTCTGATCGTTCTTCGTGTGTGTATATACTATTCTAGACTCACTGCAGGGCTTCTAACATTTTCAAGTTTTCCGGTTCTGGACCGATTTTTGAACTCTCAGACCGATTGAGATTTGAAAACTAGTCTTAAAAATCGGTCCGAGAAAAATTGCCAGTCGGCTGCTATTTCGCTATAAACCTTGTAAATTTACCGGTTTTGACCACCAAGTAATTTATGACACATATCCGCGGGGCCATATCCGTGTTAAACCAGTGTGCAGCTCGCTGTGTATTCAGTTTCTCCAAATATCGATTAATCTTAACACACGCGTGGGACAGGTGTATAGCGGAATTTAGTGACTGAAATAGACTGGCTTCAGCGTAAAGAGAATACGAGAGTTCCTAGACTCGCCATTTCTGATGATGTTAAAATAAAATAAAGAAAACATGCACTGTGTTTATCTGTGTTCGTAATATTTAACCCCAATTAACTGACACGGACTATCGGCCCGGGCTATTCCATATTAAGTTAGGAACTGTTACATTACGCTGTATTAGGCGTCATTTTTGTGTATATAAAATGTACATAGGAATGCCGCAGATCCTGATGAGCCGGCTCACGTGATCTACAATTCTCAAACATTTTGATAAACGACAAGGTACATCTGCCGTGTTAAAAGCGTGACTCATTAGTCATCAGGGATTAGGGATCAATTGAAGAGCTAAATCACACCGCCGATGTACTTTGAACTCGATCTGAGGGTATGTATTCGCGATATTTTAAAAGGGACGAAACAAGGACGCCTCGAAGAGATCGGGGCCGAACAGGTATTTGTGTTAAAACGTGTAACCGTTGTACACGTTTCAACGCTTTCATATAGCTACATGCTTCTAGGTAAAGCGTTGTACACGTTTCAACTCTTTCACCTCGCTACATATGTATACGCCCAAAGCGTGTTATACGCCTTGAAGCTAAACGTATTACACGCTTTAAAACTAAACGGTTTGACAATGTGTATTACACGTGTACGAACCGTATTATACGTTTAAACAACGTATACAACGCTTTTAAACTAAACGGTTTGACAATGTGTATTACACGTGTACGAACCGTATTATACGTTTAAACAACGTATACAACGCTACAGCAAACCGTTGCGTTCGCGTTGCGTTCGCGTTGAGTTTGCAAGTGTTGTCTACGGTGGAACAAAAACGGAGACTGCACTGTACATTCAAGAATGCGTTCACATGTATGTACAAGCAGTGTATCCCCTGCTCACTTGCTCAAATTTGAAATCAGAAGCACCGAAATAAAAAAGTTTTAAACTGGTGTATCGTATATGTACTTAGTTACACGACATACACTATACTCATAGTAGAAACAAAGTACATTTTTATAGTCACATTTTTGCCAGACACATTAATTTTTAGTGAAATAGGTTTAATTTCTGTTAGCTTATCAGTGATCATTTTGACCAAATGTACACTGTTCGCAAAGTGAATAATCCCCATTTTAAACCGACGAGCCATATTATGTTCGGTATGACAATTTGTAATAAATAGCTGAAAACCGTATTGTCCGTTTGCACGTAGCATGCAAGCGACACTGTGCTAATTTCACAATAGGGTATTAGATACGCCTATAATCACGTTGTGGGAGAGAAATTGGCTACGGTAATTGACGGGGTTTACCGGACCGTTGTACGGAATGCGGAATGTTCCAGACTGAAGAAGGAAATTATACAATAACGGTACCTTCTAGTGGTTGCAACCAATATAGCTTAAATACTGTAGGTAAAACTATACTAAAAACATAACTTCTACACTGTGAAATAATGTTCGACTATGGTTATCAGTATAATGATTATTAAACTGCTCAATATCAATTGTGAACGCAGCAACGATGGTCCCGTCATAACTTGGGAATTTATTTGATATGAAACGAAGGTTTCGTAATGAGTATTTTATTCCCAGATAGCTTAATGATCAGATTCACGTAGCGCAGGACAATTTTCATTATCATACACTTGACTTGACCAAAAATATGATGTTTCTCCATTTTCCCGCTATCCTCCGGAAACATAGATCTACATCTTTATAGATTTGCATACCCAGGTCGAAGATACACCAGTTCGCGACACCAGTTGACGACTCCATCCAGGTCTTTTCTACATAGTCGATGCGTGGGGCGCTCTGCTATGAGCTGTTGAGGTCGCGTAGGGCGCCGAAGGTTGGTCTAAACACTTTAGCCGCAATACTAATCCACCAATCGATAATTGGATTAATCCTGCTATGCAATCAATAAAAAATAACTGAACATCATGCTAGTGACATCGCGTAGCGATTTTCACGAAAAATATGAAAATATTTTGTAAGGAATACGGATAAAATGCGGTATTATAACACAATTTTTGTGTTGTTTTATTAAATTATATTAATTATCATTATTATTCATTATACTACATTATACAAACTATATACTATCAAAAACTATAACTTATAAATACATAAAATAAAAACTATACCTCCTTTTTTTGGGGGCCATTTTGACCATTTATTTTGGACCGGGTGCCGTTTTTATAACTTCCGGGCCGTTTTGACCTGGGGCTATTTTGACCAGGGGCCGTTTTGACTGTAATCCCTGCTGAGCACGTGATTTTATCAACATCCACATCGCTAATAAATATGGTGCCCTGATATGAGCATAGTGAAAATGAGTTACTGATATGGGACATTCTAATTAAGTCACTTAAAGCTCTTGTTTTGTTGGGCTGGGAGGCAGAATCAGTGGAAATTAGAATTTGCAATTTAATGAAACATTATTCCATTGATTCGATCTGACCACCTTGGATAAGATGAATTTAATCGTCACTAATTGAAAAAAAAAACGAAATGTTCAAACCGGAAATGCCTGCTGCTGACGTTTGTTGGCTTGTTTTCAGTAATTATGTGAATGTTAGCTACATTCCAGACACTTTTACACAATTCCCTAACATTTGATTGGCCCGTAGCAAGTCTCTGTCCACACTTTATATCCCAGTAAACTCCCACACCGAACTACTTTCTACAGGTGCGCTGTCAGTGTTGTCAATGTAAACAAATGGCTGCCGTCTGTCAAAATAAACACATTTTCTTTATGAATTTATTTCAAATGCTGGAATTATAAGGAATGAATGGCCTTTTTGTGGAATTTATCGGGGATATAAACTTGGAAAAGTCGCGGGAATACTGGACGAGGCCTTCGTCCAGTATTCCCGCGATTTTGAAAATCGTTCCACAAATAAAAAGAATATTTTTAAAAAAAATCTATTTTTAGCCCCCATGTTTGATGGAATTTCATGAAACAAATTGTTTAGGGAACGGTGACTTTTTTCCTATTGATAAAAAGTACTTTTAAATATTTTTTTAAATTTAATGTGTTTAACAGCCAAAAGTTCGTTGGCAGCAAAACGTGGAACAGACAATAGTACTTATACAGTCCACACCGACTAATTCCCTACACATGTCCGCGGCACGGATGCGCAGGATGATCTGGGTCTGCACTGGTCGCAATGTCCATAAGTCTCATTTCCACAACCATGATAATACACAGATTGCGCAACGCTGGGAACCAGTCCTTGTAATAGGAATACCTCGGAGGTTATCTTGTAACGTGCGTGTTACTGCTGTCTTGTCATATCTGTGTGCATTGCAGTAGTACAGGGTGTTTCATAATATCTGTTACCATTTCAATCGTTTGCTACATGATAATGTAACGTAATGCAGATAAAATTAACGTACAGTCGAACCTCCACGAACGGCCACCTCTCTACAACAACACCCTCTCTATAACAGGCGCTTTTTATATCCCAAATGGATGATTTCCTCTGTATTAGACTGCTGAGCACGAAAATTGCCGTCTGCTGCTGCTTTGCCTTCTTTCTCAATAAAAACATGTTTTGACAGCATTTTAGAATCATTTCCATTGGAAATGATTCCAAAATGTTGCCAAAGCATGTTTTTGATGAGAATTATCGAAGAAAATAAATAAACAGCATTAACCTCCCTACAACAGCCACTTCTCTACAACAGCCAGTGTTGCGTCTTACCATGGGTGGCTGTTGTATAGAGGTTGCACTGTATATCATACTAATCTAGATAGTTTAAAGTTTGTTTGACATATAACATCACTATTAAAGCATGCCCATTCTAATGAAGCATACATCAGATATGTACAGTAACTTAAACCAGTGTTCTAAGAATCTAAAATGGTATCATATATTAAGAAAACACCCTGTATCAAGTCGTATGACGATTACGCGATCTAATTGATAACTGTATGTAGTGCATATCACAGGTGACGGGAAAAAAATCACATGACGGTGTATATATATAGATATTATCTCTATACAAGTAACAACAGACTATCAGATTAGTTGTTCCCATCACCTGTGGTACATATACAGTAAAACCTATTTTAAACAACCGCCAATATTTGAACTGTTTCTTAGATGAAAGTAGAACAAGAACAATTATAACATGAATGATCATGTTATAAAATAACGCTTTGAGTGTATGTTATTATTACTGAGGCCAACTACATGTTTGCAAGTAGCATGTAAAGTATTAGATATCAGGGTATGGGATCAGTGGTTTCCGAACCTGTTTTTCCGACGTGACGTATTCTGTGACGTCATTTTTACAGTAAATTTTCTTGAAACTTTTCCAAGCAAACGGACGGATTTCGATGATATGTATCACACCATAGAAGTGACATACCGGTTCGATGATATGTATGACACCATACATTCACGTTCTTTAGATTTATATTCACATCCATGGTAACCGATTCTTCGTCAAAACCAGAAAATTGTTAGATTAAAGCAAACTATACCATAATGCAAGAACTGGCATCATTAAACGAAGCTAATCCCCTCGCACTGGCATCATTAAACGAAGCTAATCTCCTCGCTGGCAGCCTTGATAATAAAAAAAGTACTCCGTGACCTTGGGCGGTCGAACGTGGGTCATATGAGTCTACTCATATGCTAAACCATGCTCCATCCATAGACACACATTATGGTCAAATAATATCAAAATCGTGGAAGCAGTTCACAAGATATTGAAAAATGAAATGTGTTACTAGCGTACGTACATACGTACGCAGTACATGGACTAACGATATACCATGCTCTTGCCTATCGGCGAGGGGATACTAAATTGGCAACCTGTTAAGCATTACTGCGTTTATGTTTCATTAAACTCTGTCTTTCCATTATAAAGATATTACATTCAACATCCTGCACCAACTTTAATTGACATGGCGCAATTTTAAATATTGCGCGGGCCCAATTTTTCCCAATTTTAGTACTTTCCCCTAACAAAAAAAACCCGACATCTAGTCGCACGCTGAACTGAGCCGCGATCTATAGACTTAACCAGGGAGATTACATTGCAAAAATAGTGTAACGCGTCCACTGGCGGTTTGTTTCGGTGAGTCCGCACAGTACAACTGTTCAACAGTCCGACTTGGCAACGCCACCTAGCGACTTATCACCGGCACTGCAGTGCATGATATAAAAATCCTAAAAACCATCAACTTCTAAAACTGGCGTTTTGAAGAAAGTCATGAAATATGCAATCTTAAATTCGATATAAAATTGACGCAGTACAATTTGAACGACGTTATAAGCCAAAGATATGAGTGCCAGAAATAATCCACATTCAGACACATGAAAATGTTTTGCCATTTCTCCATTTCATTGTCGAAAACTCCAGACGGTTTTACAGAATGTGAAAGCCATAGAAAATGTATACTGGATATAAAATACTCCTACAAGCACCAATATGAACTTGTGAGTGAAATTCACGACAGGTATACATTACATCGAAACAGAAAATCATTGCCTTGAAAAAGTCTGTAGAAATATTACACACACACAAGTACACATTCAAACGGCTGTATGTCAAAAATTGTTCTGCGACTTTGCACTGCAGTGGAGTATCCAGATTCATGCAGAGGGGGTGTGAATTTGTTGGTGAATGGAGTTTGGAAGGGGGGTGCGAGAACATACATTCAATTTCTTCCATTGTAGTGATTTTCACATATATTATACAGGTAGTTATTTCCCCCAGAAAACGTAGGTTAAAGTAAAAAAAATACACACCTGACCAAATGTTACGGGATGCAATTACACACCATGTCACTGGACTTTGTACTGTACACCCACTGGTGAATCCATGTGACAAGTGTTTTGTATGATGTGGTGTTTGTGAATGAGCTGATAAGACAAGTGTCGTGCCTTTGCACTTAATGACTGGGTGCCAGACATCCTTCAGCAAAGTTGCAAATCATGATTTAGAATTGGGGTCCCATCTGTTTGGCACAAAGTGTTCTTTATAGGAATTAAATATTAAATAAGTATAATTGTGTAACTATTCCAACAGTTTTCAAAAATACGAGTGCCCGCTACACAGAAATATTCACTTAGTAATATTAGGTTTACTGATAGGTTGTATCATCGTGCTATTTTGATTGTAAATGAGGCAGGTCATTTTTAAATTATTTATATCAACTAAATGTGTCACCTGAATAAATATTTGTATTGACTTGTTACAAAATATGATCATTGCACATCAAAAGATAGAGAGAATAAATAGTTGTTTCCATTAACATTTTAAAGAGTCAATGTTATCGCCCTTGATATCAAAGTGGCAATTCAAGCTTGATGTAAAAATAATAATAATGTAAAATTAACATGGTTGATATGATTTTTTTAAGAATTTTACCAAATTTTCTACGACGGCCATCTTGGATTATGCGACAACCTCCATTTTAACAAATATGAAAATGCTTCACCCACGCACCACAACTGTGAAGTCTGACCAGCGTCGGCCAAACGGTACATGAGAAGAAGACGAAATCTATAATTAAAGGATGACCTGTCAGCGGCCATCTTGTATGATGTATCATCCGATTTTGACAATACCCACGATACCTTCGATTTGATATATATCGGGACCATATTAGGTCAAATTTGAAATATCGCCATGTGCCAATACAAAATCAATGCGTGAAAAAACAAAAGGAGAACACTGGAATATTAGTGAGGCAAGAGTTGTGATAACTATACAAAAAGGAATTCCAGTTATGCTCGGGACACAAAATCAGTACATGTATCCGAAAAAAACAAAAGAAATCAGTACATGTATGGTAAGATATGTTATTCTTGCTTTTAAGGACTAGAGCAAGTGAACGGGGTCTCACACATACCCTCGGCCGTAGCAAAGTCATTTGGCCTTGACCTTTGGCATGAAAGCCGCTTAGGTGAGATAGAATGAAAATATGGCTGTTGATAAAGAAGTATGTGACATTTCCAGTTGATCCAACATACGGTTGCAGATAAATTGTGTACTTAAAACTTTAATGCAAATATTTCAAAACATTTAACACAATTTGACCTTGACCTTGGGCATGAAAGTCACATGTGTCTATAAAATGAAAATATGGATGTTGATTGTTGATAGACAAATATATGAAGTTTCAATTCAATCTGACTTACGGTTGCAGAGAAATTGTTTACTTAAAACTTTAACGCATATATTTCAAAACACTTAACGCAAGTTTCAAAGTAATTTCACCTTCACTGTGTGCATGAAAGCCGTATGAGTGGGCTATAGAATGTTTGTTTAATGGTGTTTAACGGCCTATCAACAGCTATGGTCTAATAATAATTTCATCGAGAAAAATAAAGTCAGCCCTGAAATTAGAATAACCTGACCTGATGCCAGGTCCATACCACACCAAAGTCACTTGGCCCCTTTCCCTAAAAAAGGATTGCGAATAATCGTAATACTCACACAAGAGATATAACCAGATTCAACTGTCACATACAAATGCCAAAGACGTATGTGAGGGCCAAACCAGGTCTCCAGTCGGATTTCCGGTAAGGATGAATCGCGATTGTTAAATTACCCATCACATGCACCCACCAGGGCTATAGAAAGAAAATATTGATCTTCTAACTTCATAAAGAAGTATATATATGAAGTTTCAAGTCAACCCGACTTGCGGTTGCAGAGACATTGTGTACTTAAAAACGTTGACATGTTTGATGCAAATATTTCAAAACTTTAAGTAATTTGACCTTGTGCAGGAAAGCCACATCGGTGTGCTACAGTATAAAAAATATGGATGACGATAAAGAAGTACATGAAGATTCAACTCAATGCGATTTACGGTTGCAGATATAATGGGTACCCAAAAACCTTTAACGCAAATCTTACGGATGGACGAAAATACAAAAATATATACACCTCGACATACTTTGTATGCCTGGGTATGAATCATGATTGAAGGCACTGTGTTACAGATGATGCCTCAATATGTTGTTTGTCACATCATGCACTGCAAATGACCAATATCAACCAATTGCACCATTTCATTCGAAGTCAAATTTCGAAGTCGAAATTTATTGTACACATGCAATTTGTTACAAGTTTGACCATTGGGCATTGATTTCAATTATAATCATGATAATAGCACAAAAATACATCATTAATTTGTAAATTTTCGTTTCCCTTCGAAAGTCTACAAAGTTTGTCTTTGGTCTATTCTGGATGTTTCAAGTAAAATCCTTTATTGCGAAGATAACTGAAACCATGTGAAACCAATCAAATATAGACTTTATAGACTGTGGACGTTAAACAGAAATTTATGAATCAAAGATTGAATGCAATACCTTAAATGTTAATCATTCTTAGGTTGGCGGTAGGATTTTTTTATTTTTAAATTTGCTCAAATATGTGTCTGTGACTGGAGAAATGGGGCTTATGGGATTTGCGACCAGTGTAGTACACATATCCGCACAGGATCTGCACTGTTCACCATTGCATCAATGAAATCTCCATCATGCTTCTAACAAGCCACATCATTATCAGGCTACAGGAGTGTACTATTTGATCAGGAGCTACACTGGTCACAAATCCCATAAACCACATTCTCCTGTCACAGCCACCGGTTAAAGTAACGGACCAATACCTATAAATACATTAAATATACCTAAAAGCATCAATAAGTGAAATAAAATAGGCTAAACAAATTATTTACTCCCATATATCACACATGGAGTAAATACATTTTGTTTAGCTTATTTTTCTCTCACTTATTGATGCTCTTAGGTATATTTAATGTATTTATAGGCCATGGTCCGTTACTTCAACCTGAGGTCACAGCCACATATGTGTAAAAGCATAGTAAATATATTTCTGACCATTTCAATATCTAGTCCTTCGAGTGTCACATAATCAGAAATGTACAAATGTCATTCTGTCCACCACAAGAATGAGTCACCGATTCAAAAAATATTGACAAATCTTAAAACTGCACAAGTCAGATTTGTGTGAATAAGATTCATTCTCAATTCCATCAATACAAGAAGTAACATGTCTTCACGACACATCCTTTCAACAGGTTGATTAGATGATTAGAGCAGAAATCAGAGTTAAGAACCACACAAACACTGCCGCTGGCATGGATGGTACTCCGGTTAAATGGTTAATTTTTTGTAACTGAACTTGTCTTTCTCAAGCTCTTCCTCGAGGGTTATATTTTCAGATGTCGCTGATCTTAAGATGATGACAGTCTGTCATGGCGACACTATATTTTGCTTCGTGTAGGTCAGGAACTGGATCAGTTCCCATTTCGCGAGTGTTTGGCAACTTGTTGCCCAGGTGGAGTTGTGTCTTCGGGCAGCGATTTCTTCTGGTGGCCTTTGTCCTTCAACAGCAGAATGAGAAACAATTTCCGCCTTATCTGCTTCTTCTGAAACCGCCCATATACTATCTCAATAGCCCTGCTGGTGTCTGCCTCGACTGCAGGGTGAAGTTGAAGAGGCTCGACGAATAATCCAGATGGCTAAGATCTGTAGACGGCTTCCCTGAAACAAACAATCAAACACTATTATGTACATGGTTAGCCTTTTATTGAATTTCTTACCAGTATTAACCATTACTCAGCAAATGACTCCGCAACTTTCCAACATGAAACAGTGCTTAGAGAACTACATCCCACCCGGGCATCAAACTCACAACACATGGATAAATGTGGTAAGCGAGTAAGCCACATTGTTCATAGTTGTGAACAGTAACTCTTGAAATCTACAACCGTAACTGTCCGTAGCAGAGTTACGTTTCCATTCATAGTCTTCCTCTGCAGAATAGTGAATAAAAGATCTGGTTCGCAAATTACATGTAGCAGCTAAAGTTGGGGTCCTATCCACAGGTTGAAGTAACGGACCGAGGTATATATATGTGTGTGTTATAGAGGGAGTAACAAAACTTTTTTTAGCTTTTTTTTTTCCGTTTATGGACGCTTTTAGGCGTATTTAATGTATTTATAGACCTCGGTCCATTACAATGTACTTCAACCTGTGGTCCCATCTAGTAGGCATAACAGTTTGCCTATAAGAATTAAATAAGTGTATAATTGTGTAACTACGGTACATGTATTCCGCCAGTTTTAAAAATTACGAGTGCAGGCCCACTATACACATATAATCATTCAGTAATATTGATTTTACTGATAGTGACTCGCGGTGGTATCAGGCTATTTTGATATGCAAATGAGACTGACATTTTTAAATTATTTATACCCATTAAATGTGTCGCCCGAACAAATATTTTTATTGACACATTATAAAGTACGATCATAGTGCACATAACAAAACTAAGCAGACAGAATATAGTTTCCATTAACCTTTAATGGAAACACGGTTACTCGCCCCTGATATCAGTGACGAAATTCACGTTTCATCACAAAAAGAAAAAGTACATGTATATTTTCACGTACATGTACAAATGGGGGGAAAATCCCAAAATCAGAACTGAATATTTACAATAACAAAACTATATATTCAGCGCTGAAATCAGAATGATCCTGATCTGATGCCAGGTCCTCGCCACACCAGAATCACTTGGCCCTTCCCAAAAGCAGTAGGATAAGTAATAATCTTACTACTTTTATAATGGGCAATAACCCAATTCAACTCCAAGGTAACAAAAAGAGCCAAAGATAAAAATGTACTGAAGGGTCAAACCAGGCAAATAGTGATTCCTATATGGAGGAACCACTACCGTTAATTTAAGTCGTCTCGTTCTCCCGACCACCACCCACGTAAAGTTTTGTATTACTTTTATAATAGTTTTTTTTGTTTTTTTTTCAGATGGAAAATATACAAATTAGGTCACAATTAACAACTAAAGTGTAAATCAGATCTGATTAGCTATTCTGTAGAGGAAGCCTACGTATATCATTTATTTGTTTGTTGGGGTCTAACGGCCTATCAACAGATGCGATCATTTAAGGCCGGGTCAATGGGTTTAGTAATAAATCCCATTACCTGTACAAGTACATGTTCAAGTACATGTACAAATGGGGGGAAAATCCTAAAATCAGAAATTAATATTTACAATAAAAGAACTATATACTCAGCCCTGAAATCAGGATGATCCTGGTCTGATGCCAGGTCCTCGCCACACCAGAATCACATGGCCCCTCCCAAAAGCAGTAGGATCAGTAATAATCTTACTACTTCTATAATGGGCATTACCCAATTCAACTCCCATGTAACAGAAAGAGCGAAAGATGAAAACGTGCATGAGGGCCAAACCAGGCAAATCGTGATCCATACGTATTACTTTTATAATATTTTTTTTCAGATGGAAAATATACAAATTGTGTCACAATTAACAACTAAAGTGTAAATCAGATATGATTAGCTATTATGTAGAGGAAGCCTACATGTATGAATGGAATAGTAAACTCTGCTACAGACGGTACAGGAGTAGATTGCAAGAGTTATTGTTCGCAACTACAATAACATGGTTCAATAATAATGAGACATCAGTGATTCGATATTTTATGTACTATTGGTGTCGTTTTTCTAGTTTCGATGTAGAACCAATAATTCATTAAACTGTGTTTATTCCATTGGGTGACAGTCCAGTTGTTACATTTATAACAGTTATAGCCAATTGTTCTCGTCATTTTTTTAAATTTTATTTCCACTTCAAGGGACCAGGGGTCTCAGAAATGTAATTTCCGTTATATACAATTTACATGACGTAAATATAGCTTTACATTTACATTTTTTTCTTTTCAACGGCATAAACATACAACTGAAGGGGCATCTATTTAGAAAAGTGTCAATGAATATGGTAAGCTAATTGTATTAGTGCGAAACAGAGAAATTTAGTAGCAAGTCGTGGAATTTTCTCATTTATGGCAACCCAACAACATGTATTTAATATGAATCAGTAAAGTTAAGCAAAACAAAATAGCTTGGCAACTAACAGAATGCCGTGTTTTACCACATGTACCAAACATCGTTATATACATGGTATTATACATAGTTTCTTTACTGAAAAAAAAAATATTTCCTTATAAATTGTGTGATTTGTCAGTAAATTACACCGGGACACAGATGTACATAAAATATAGAATCACTGACATACATATCTGTACATGTATCAAAACCAATGAAAACTGACATTCTGATCTGCATATAAAAAATGTCATTTCGGCTAATTCTGCGCACCGGCTAATGCACAATTCACGTATGTTTTGCCCAGCTTTAATTACGTCAGAATAATTATGTTGATTTTGGAATAAATCAGCTGATTAACGGTATACTAAGTCACAATTTTATCCCATTCCGATAGTTTGGTAAAAAGTTATTCAGAACATGGTCATGATTAGTGGTCCTGCTTACTAAATTAATAGATCAACAACAGATCTGTTAAAAAAAAGCTTCATAAACAATAATACACATGCAAATATAACGACATTGATTATTATTTTATTCCCGTATTATTCGCAAAACTCAAGGACAAAATGGACTGATATTTTGATCAAATTTGGCTGGGTCTCCGCTAGGCGGATACAGATAATAGACGACAGATGAAATAGTAAAAGCCATCTGTTTAGCCGTGATTATCTTGGCTAAGAACTGCCTTGAATGTTCAGGAAATTTAGACTGAATATGGACATTTTCACGAAAATTATTATTAGGTGTGCAGAATTAACAGACACGATTGTAATCCCAACAAACATACAGTCTCCACCCCGCCCATATTTCGCGAGGTCACCCCAATGAAGCAAAGAAGTCCCTCATCACCACCCCAGACCAAACATGGGTACCCTGTGTACAAATAAATTTTAGGAAGCCCACCCACTGCAATACAAATACTTAATACAAATACTGCATTTCAATTTTTTTACTTGTTTGGTCACTGTTGTTTTAGTTTTCTAAATCGTGTAAACACGTGACTTTCTGAAAACACTTGTCTTAAGAAAACAACATGAATAATCAGACATGTAAAATATTGGTGTGTGCAAAGCCACATACACGGTGCGAAGCCGGGTACACTTACTTAATAATAGAAATACTGCACCGGCCTATATTCATGATATTTCGGGGAAAAGTCACCGCTGTGCAAATGCAGTGTACCTGGATTCGCACACCTCAATTTTTACTTATTTCATCACTGTTGTTACAGTTTTTATAAACACATTTGACTCTCGTGTGGGGGGGGGGATGAAAGTAGTGTCTTTTTTAAGTGGCTAAAAGCCTATACTATATAGACAATAGATAACAGATAATAGCCTAAATAGATAATGAATTGACTTGTTGGACTGAAAACATATATTCAAAGTGAATCTACAAGTATCGAGGTGCCACAAACACACAGAGTCCGAGAGATGCACCATAAATTAGCTATTTAAACAACAATTGTGGAAACAACATTGGTCGCGAAAAACCAATGACTCGGCACATGCACAGGCAATGTTGAATATCCCCCACCCACTTGAATTCATGTTAGATTGAATACAATGGAATTATTTTAGTAGCCCTGTGGTTAAAAGTGCTGTCGAAGTCAGCACGATTCAAATATGGTCAACAGTAATAAGAAATAATTCCTACCTGAAACGAATGTTTTGTGTCTGGCAGCTGGTAGACATTTAAATGTAGGTCAATTATTGATGCGTCTTGGCTGTCGCCGTATTGTCCTCTCAACTTTAGCAAATTTGCAGAAATGTACGTCTGTAGCATTCACAAATCGTCGAGTACACAATGAGTATCTGTATTTCCGTATTTAGAGCTTACAACAATGAAGACAGCAATAATGACACGATGGCTTCGACCAGTACGTGTAATGGCAATATGACCAACCATTGTATTATTACGCGTTTGGCAGGACACGAAATATAGTATGACGTCACAATGAAAATAAAATCGCATTTAACAACAAATAGCTGACTTTTTAAACGTAAATTTGTTATTGGTTGGTATATTACATTAAAAAAAAGTGTCCTGTGTCCAATAAATTGGACACATGACACTATGGCGTTTAGTAAACAGGTTCAAATATTGACTCTATATGTGCCGGACGTTCTAAATGAGGCTCCATACGGGATAATCTATTTAAACTAAATTTCATTGGGAAGCTATTTTTTTGCAAATTACATGCGTATTATTATTTTAATATAACCTATCAATGTTTACAGGTGTTGGCATGTTTCAATATTGAACTAACATATAGCTTGTTGGTATTGGCACACTTTCATTTTACGAAGTTTCCCACAGCGAACCCCATTCGGCCCATCGACCGATTGTAATTATAGAACGCCTGTAACTATTCACGAGAATATAGGCGTTCTATGAAAATGAGAATGATATACATCTAATGTTACACTCTGTATATATAGTATTAACTCGTTGCATGCTGGGAAATTTGTGGACTATAAATAGTTCAAAAATAGCAGATGACAATTCATTATATTTTCTTTTATTTCTCCTTAGAAATGTCATGAATATGTCTTGGAATTGGAGGACACAATTCTAATGAAATTTCAACACATATTTGCTAGCATGCAAAGAGTTAAAGTGTATTGTTACATTGTTTTCGTTGTTTGCACATATATGTGCAAACAAATAGCGCGTGCTGTTTGCACATGGCTTTAGGCAATGCTCATTCCGAGGCCGCGCGTAATGGAAGTGCCTTCATGACGTCACTACGCGGAAGTGCCTTCATGACGTCACTACTTCATGACGTTCATGACGCGGCCCCGGAATATGCATACCGAAAATTATTTACATGAATGGGGCGATTTATAAAAGTACTGAAAATATTGAATATAATGCTCAAATTACATCAGTTTTTTGTTGGTAATGTAACAATAACGTTTGATCATGTCCAGCCGTGTGCAAACGTTTGCTGTGGCCCTCCGGAACTGTTTGAACCCCAAGGCCGCATTATATTCAATATGTTCAGTACTTTTATAAATCGCCCCATTCATGTAAATAATTTTCGGTATGCATATTCCGGGGCCGCGTCATGAACGTCATGAAGTAATGGGATGGATCAGACCAGTACGAACGTAGTGAGTTGGTCCGGGACGCCCATTATACATATATATATGCAGTCATAAGTCACTGTGTTAATACACTACGAAAATACATATTATGCAATGATTATTATACATTGGAGTATACTGGGACAG
This sequence comes from Conchocele bisecta, assembly GCA_029237695.1. Taxonomy (NCBI): domain Eukaryota; kingdom Metazoa; phylum Mollusca; class Bivalvia; order Lucinida; family Thyasiridae; genus Conchocele; species Conchocele bisecta. The sequence goes on from CM055277.1 coordinate 19,641,692, forward strand.
TTCAAGCAAAGGTGGAAACAATCTTATGAGATCAGTCATAAGTCACTGTGTTAATACACTACGAAAGCACATAGTATCAATGATTATTATCAATTGGAGAATTATGGGATAGTTTCAACAAAGGTTGTAAAAACAATCAATGTAGATGTCTGACTTTGATAATCAGTAAACCAGCTAATTCATGGATATTAGTTGGCCAGAATTTGACAAAAAAAGCCTAAGCGTGCAGAGTAGATCCGGTCAGCTTAGTCATCTGCTCAGTCTGATCAATGTCTACACTGTTGGTGTGTTAATATAAGGCATAGAATAAGCATAGTTTAGCAGGGTCTACTTTTCCGTCTGGTTAAATATTGGGGACTAAACACATAATTAGCCTCGCCCATCCCGTTTCCAAAGCCTTGCCAGATATGTTTTCCCATTCACGGCACTAACCCACTATTCTCTATTTATCTTGGCATGGTATTCGTGTGGCGGGCACAGTCTGTTCATGGCATACACCGATTCTGCGATTGCTTATAGATTGGTGTCGAGAAATACAGTAATGTCATAAACTGCCTGTTCCTGGCGCACTATGATCTGGTTCTACACTGTTTGCTATGTATATGGTATGAGTGACATTGGTTTTGCCAGGGTGTATGACCATGTGTGGCCGTGACTGGAGAATTGGGGTCCACGGGACCTATGCTATGACCAGCATAGCTCCTGATCAAATGTCACACTCCAGTAGCATGTTGGCGATCTATATTGCTTGACAGCAGCATGACAGGTGCTTCATTGATTGAACGGTGAACAGTGCAAATCCTGACCAGACTTGGCGGACGCACAGGCTGATCTGGATCTACACTGGTCAAAACCCCCATAAGCCCCACCTCTCCACATGTACTTGTACAGGTAATATATGGGATTTAGTACTAAACCCATAGAACCGGCCTAAACCCCAACAAACAAACAAACATACAACAGCCATCTGTTACAAGAGCCAGCTGTATGTCTTCTCACGCCTGGCTGTTATAGAGAGTGCATGCTACATCACATACCTACTACTCAAACATTTCGGCCCAAGACCTTTATTTATCAAGGAATTATTTTTAAATAATTCCTTGATAAAGGTCTTAGGCCGCAAACGTGGAAGTGCTGGTATCCTCGGAGATTATAAACCATTCCACGTGTTAAATTCCCATAAACATGTTCACACCTGCATGTGAAGATGTCTATTATTTATATGGAGATTAAACATGAGGGAAATTGATATTTCGAAAATTACATCAATAATCGACCATATGTTATGAAATAACAAATAGGCACATTCCGAAGGAGCCCTGCAGGTGTCATGGATTTCTTTTTATTAATTCGTTTTCTCAATTTAACAATTCGTTCCCTCGAATAAAAATTCGTTCCCACGATATAACAATTTGTTCCCACGATCTAACAATTTGTTCCCACGAATTCGTTCCCTCGAATTGACAATTCGTTCCCACGAAATAACAATTCGTTCCCTCGAATGGACAATTCGTTCCCTCGAAATAACAGTTCGTTCCCTTAATTTAACAATTCGTTCCCTCGAATTAATAGTTCGTTTCCACGATATAACAATTTTGGAAACAAGAAGTAGTGTGACGAAATTGCGTGACACATCACGCGTTATTACCTGTCGTGAATTCAATGTTTCGCATAATATTATATAGATAATGCATGCGATATCTTAGATTTCCCATGTAAACAATCTTGTAATACTATAGTTCGGCCACAATATGGCGAAGTTTATGTTATGTCTTTGGATAGCAGCAGCATGTGCGCAGGATGTATTATCACTTACTGACTGTAATATTGGAAGAGTATGCATGCTATTAAATAATTATGAACCCTTACACTGCTGAATTAAATTGTGTTACATACTGTTTATTTGTATTTACCATTTTTTTCATCTAAAAGCATGATTTGACAGCAATTTAGAATCATTTCCATTTGAAATGATTCTAAAGTGATGTTAAACCATGTTTTATTGAGAAAAAAGGCTAAATATAAAACAACAGCAGACGAGAATTTTCGTTCCCAGCATACTAAGAGTTATATATATATATTCATAATTTATTAAAGACCCGTTCTATACATGATTATCCTTTAATTCAACGATAATTGCTTCGTAAATGGACTATATGTATAATATGTGTATATGAACACTGCAACATTAAATTAAACATTAATTCGCCATTATTCCACGTATTGATTGACATTATTATTAATTTTATATCTGACGTAAATTTCCACACTAATATCAGGGGCGATAACCGTGTTTCCTTAAAATGTTAACGGTCATTACTATTTATTCTCTGTATTTATTTTTTGATGTGCAATGATCGCACTGTATAATGACGAGAAACTTGTCTTGTATGAGGTTAAGTCAATAAATTCTATTCTAAAATCTGTCGAACATATTATGGTTTCAGGTGACGCATTTAATTAGTATAACTAATTAAAAAAATAGCATGCCCCAATTGCATATGAAAATAGCCTGATACTACTGCGAGCAATACATGTATAAATATTACTAAATGATTATATCTGTATAGTGGGCAGTCGTAAGTTTTAGAACTGGTGGAATAGTGACACAATTATATAAACACTTAATATTTCATTGCTATAAAGAACATGTTGTGCCTACTGAGTGGGCGTGTACCTTTAAACTCGTTTACTGATTTAATAAGAAACTGAGCTATGGCGAAATGTAACATGATATAGAGAATAGTAGGTTAGTGCCGTGAATGGGAAAACATATCCGGCAACGCTCATGAATTTCTTTATTTCTCATCAGAAGTATATGTTGTGACCAACTCATTTGAACCATCTCACCGAGACGGTTCAAATGAGTGGTCACAACATATACTTTGGTTCAGAAATAAGGAAAATAGATAGAGAATAGTAGGTTAGTGCCGTGAATGGGAACAAATATCTGGCAAGGCTCAGGAAACGGGATGGGCGAGGCTCTGCCGAGCATATCCCGTTTCCGTGCCGCGCCAGATATGTTTTCCCATTCACGGCACTAACCTACTATTCTATTTATCCCGTCAACACCTTCAAATGGCTGTAAAATGCAAGAATTGTATTGACTGGATATCAAAAATGCTTCACGGCACCGTGTTTCACGGCACATACGCACTGTGTTGACGGGATAAAATAGTTTACACAATTAAGAAAGAAGTTTCCATTATAGACGCTCGTGTAATTAATTTAAATAACATAATTTATTAACCATCGATTTCGTCCGTTTCAGATTACATGTCCTCACACTGCGGATATACTGTAACCGTCAACTTTAACGAGCAAGTGCGTCTCCAGCTGACTCCAGATCCGTACTACCGTAACAACTGGGATTGCCGACTGCAACTCCGTGTAAGCAACAGGGACCCGTTTCACTAAACTTCGTACGACTAAAATATTCGTAAGTGCAAACTTATGATGGTGTCTAAATTTCAATATTAACAATGTCTTCTTGTAAACAAATATTGGATTTACATTTATTGAGCACAGGCTGCATATCAATAAATGTAAATCCATCAATTGAAATTCACAGATGATCCTAAATTTGCACTTACGGATATTTTAGTCGTACGAAGTTTAGTGAAACGGCCCCCAGGGGGCCTAAATATAATGTATGTGCGCCTCAGAAATACACAAAATGTAAATAAAATAAATAAATAGTGATGACTTAATAGGAACTATTTTACGAGGTGAAACGTTGTTCCGACACTGACCAAATTGGCAATATGACCTCACGAGACGTCAATATGGAAACTATTGACGGCTTGTGTTGCATTGTGTTTCAATGGGAAACGAAAGTACGTAAACTATACAATAAGAAGTTGAAGTGTTACGTTCCCTATTATCCAGGAGCCCGTTTCACTAAACTTCGTACGACTAAACTGTTCGTAAGTGGCAATGAAGAATCGTCTGGAAATATCAATTGATGGATTTACATTCATTGAGCATAGGCTACAAATGCAGCCTATGCTTAATAAATGTAAATTCAGTAATTGTTTACAAGAAAACAGTGTTAATGTGAAATTTACAGACTATCATAAGTTTGCACTGACGAACATTTTAGTCGTACAAAGTTTAGTGAAACGGGCCCCTGGATAATAGGGAACGTAACACTTCAAATACTCCGACAGCATTCGTAACGATATGGTAATATTTAAAGTGTGCATGTAGTACATATACATGTACGTCGTTCCGAATGCTGTCGGAGTATTTGAAGTGTTTACAAGAAGACATTGTTAATATTGAAATTTAGACACCATCATAAGTTTGCACTTACGAATATTTTAGTCGTACGAAGTTTAGTGAAACGGGTCCCTGTTGCTTACACGGAGTTGCAGTCGGCAATCCCAGTTGTTACGGTAGTACGGATCTGGAGTCAGCTGGAGACGCACTTGCTCGTTAAAGTTGACGGTTACAGTATATCCGCAGTGTGAGGACATGTAATCTGAAACGGACGAAATCGATGGTTACTAAATTATGTTATTTAAATTAATTACACGAGCGTCTATAATGGAAACTTCTTTCTTAATTGTGTAAACTATTTTATCCCGTCAACACAGTGCGTATGTGCCGTGAAACACGGTGCCGTGAAACATTTTTGATACATACTTCTCATTATATGGTTTACGTACTTTCGTTTCCCATTGAAACACGATGCAACACGATGCAGCAGGCAATAGTTTTCCATATTGACGTCTCTTGAGTTCTTGCGCCGGAACTATGTTTCACCTCGTAAAATAGTTCCTATTAAATCATCACTAATTTATTTATTAACATATTTACATTTTGTGTATGTTTGAGGCGCATATACATTATGATTTATTTACTTATATAATAAAAAGGTAAAGGTAAAACAATATTATATATAGCATTTTTTATATCCGCATACAAATCAAATAACCTATAAATATACGCCCGTCCCGTGAGTAACGACGTAACACTGCAAAACCAAATGTACGTGCCATAGCAAGTCGCCAATTCTACAGTCGGGTTGTTCAGTGTTTATCTGCCGATCAACTGTTTGCGTTTCCAACATGGACCGCCATCAGAAATGTTGAACTCGTAAATGTTATACCTTAGAATATATGCGATTGTTCATGAAATTTCTTAAAGAAACTATGATATATATTTTGTAAATGACGTCGACAGTTAAAGAAACATCCATACTTGTTCCTTTAACTCAACAAGAACATTTAATAACGATATATTGCCTATTTCGCAGTATGCGGTACGGGTAACATTAGTAGGGGCATTTCCATTTCCTATTGCTGATGTTGATTTTACCACCTCAGACATTTTAGAAAAAAGAACGATAGCGCATATATAGATCCCTTAATGACCATACTAGTGTATTTGGCATGTTTTAATTAGAGTGAAAATACACCCTACTTCTATTTAGTGCTTATTACATTGCAGGGATATCGAATTTAATATATTTAAAACTAGTGTCGGCGGCCATTTTTAATTTTGGAGATCACTAGTAGCAGAGTTAGCGAACATTTTTGTAATATATATAGTACATTGTAGCTATCTTTTCTCTGGAAATGGTCAGATATTTAATAAATCAGCAATAAACAAGTTCGGACTATATTAGTTTCCTTGATTCCATGGGAATGACCACAGTACTGTTTATATTTTCAGACAACCTTCGGCAACAAATTTCATGTGCATTTCACGAGCATGGACATTGAGTACCACAGCAACTGTCCATATGACCACCTCGACATATTGGGTGTGACCTCCAGTTCAAATTTCCATGCTGTCTCATGTAAGTCACGTGGTATTCTCATTGAATATTTTACATATTTTCCACTGCGTTGTGCATGGTTGGCAACATATTTCATGTGCATTTCACAAGGACCTCGACTGTCGATACGACTACCTCGAAATATTGGGCGTGTCTTCAAGTCAGATTTGCATACAGTCTCTTGTAAGTCACGTGGTGTTCTGATCCGTGAATTGTTTACATATGTTCCCAGGGCTGCAGATAAGTTTTGTATCTAAAGATTAGTATACCCCCATATTTCAATTTAACGCGTATTTTACGTTTACAAATGTATTATTGTTTTCTTCCTTATTAAATAGGGAACAAATCATAAAAACAATAAAACAATTTAAAAATTCACTTATTCGAGCGGCAAAAAGCAAACAGCTTTTTTTCAGCTCAAATGAGTGAATGTTTAACTCAACTAAGTAAATTTACAACTTTATTACACTATTTGCACCGCGAAATAACAATTCGTTCCCTCAATTTAACAATTCATTCCCTCAATTTAACAATTCATTCCCACGAATTAATAAATCGTTACAGCGAATTAACTATTCGTTCCATCAATTTAACAATTCATTCCCGCGAATTAATAAATCGTTACATCGAATTAACTATTCGTTCCCTCAATTTAACAATTCATTCCCACGAATTAATAAATCGTTACAGCGAATTAACTATTCGTTCCCTCAATTTAATATATCGTGGGAACGAATTGTTAATTGTTAATTTGAGGGAACGAATTGTTAAATTTAGGGAACGAATTGTTAATTCGTGGGAACGAATTGTTATATCGAGGGAATGAATTGTTAATCCGTGGGAACGAATTGTTATTTCGTGGGAACGAATTAATAACAAGAAATTCATGTCCGCTGCAGGGCTCCGTAGACCATAAAGTAGTTCTGGGTACACAAGCATAACGCTAACGACAACATAAACATTATCTATCTATCTATTTATCTATCGATACTGTGCACGCTCCAATCGGAGCATTATGACGTGGTCCTCTTTGCCACATTTACTGTCTGTTCCACGTTTTGCTGCCGACGAACTTTTGGCTATTAAACACATTAAATCTAAACAATATTTAAAAGTAAGTACTTTTTTATCAATAACAAAAAGTCACCCTCCCAAAAATAATTATTTGATGAAATTCCATAAAATATTGATTTTATTGCGAAAAAAAATATTTTATTTTTTTGTGGACCGATTTTCAAAATTTAACTTTTTTTCTTAGTTGTTTTCTTAGTTCCATCATGTTCAAGCTACCTCGCCAGGTTTCGGAATCAATTTCCAATTTTATTTTGTTTTTTGATCAGGATCAAAAAACGAAAGATTTTGGAAATTGACGAAAAAATCTTTTTTTCGCAATAAAATCAATATTTGATGAAATTTCATCAAATAATTTATTTTGGGGATGGTGACATTTTTGTTATTGATAAAAAAGTACTTGCTTTTAAATATTTTTTAGATTTAATGTGTTTAATAGCCAAAAGTTCGTCGGCAGCAAAACATGGAACAGACAGTAAATCACTGTTCGCCCGCATGTACGAGGAGATAATAAAGCTCGCGGATTATCGATCGTACATGCGGATGAACGTGATCTAACTGTGTTATCACATCCTCATGTCCATAAATTGCCCATGTGCTGTGTAAATGCAGAAACAAAACTCCAAAATGTATCAAAGATGTGACAAGATAAATTGCCTTTTACTATGACAAATGGCGGATTCTATTCCAGATGGCTATCAGATGTGTGGAACCACGAACACCTACGAATACAAGTCCAGTGCACCGGATGTGACGTTTGACTTCCATAGTGACGGTACTTCATCCGGTTCCGGTTTTGATGCTATAATCACTCCTTTCCACACAGGTATAGTCTTTTATTATATACCTACCCGTGAAATACATAGTTATACGATGTAAATAAAAGTCATATGTTCTCATCGATTAAATAAACGACTTCCGGTGAAAATACGATTACTTCCGCTATCTATATTCATAACGCGCATTTGCAGTGCCGGACTACAAATAGGCTGCAAATACACATTCATTACCGTATACAGTCTAACAAACTGCTAATTTCCATGGAGCGGTATATAATAAATAGACATCACATTTCACGTCACACAACGTAACGTCAAAACGCGGGAAAACTCGTCATTGTGTAACTATTCATGCTACGCTCACTCGTTGCTTACGTGGAAGCCGACGCACACTCGTGTATTATTTCCCGCTATTCAAAATGTACGATGGAATATCCTCTATATAGTGTTTACCTTAGTTTGTCGACCAATGAAAGAACGGCATTTCGTCTAAAATAATCGCATATTGCGAATTAATCATTAAATGTTCAGCACTATATTTATAACATCAGTTCACGGAGACGCAAAGCATATACCGCCCACACATGCGGTCACTTCGTGCCACACCGCCCATCACATACTAGTATAGCGATTCGAAATCACGTTTAGGGGACGGAGCTTCGCGACTGGGTTGGGTAAACAATAAGAAAGTTATAGTTCACATATTTAATTTTTTATAGACTAATTATAGTTCACATTTTGAATTTTTAATAGACTAATAATAGCTAGCGCTCGCTCGAAATGAATGTATTAAAAAGAAAATATGTGAAGTATAACTATTACATAAATGTGACTTTGACTGGAGAAATGGGACTTAAGTTTTGCGACAAGTTTGGATCCAAATCAGCCTGTGCGATCGCACACTCTGATCAGGATCTACACTGCTCGCCATTACATATATAAAACACTCGCTATGCGTCTAATAAGCATTATAAATCGTTATCAGTCTACAGTAGTGTGTTATGTGATCATCAGGTTCACTGGCCACACATACTGTACTCCGCGCCGGCGTAAAATGTTTAACATCAAACAATGCACCGGTTTCCGACGAAATGTCACTCACCTCTACTTAGAGCTATCGCATAAACGCAATATTTTCGTCTAGTAATCACCGCAAATATATTGCGCCGGTTACTAGACGAGCACGTGTTTATAGAGTATCTTCTGCACGTAGCTGGAATGGGAATTCATCAGGATACCGGCGCCTATATGGACGTGAAACAGTTAGGGCCACCGCGAGTGGATGAAGCACCAGTGTATATATAATTCATCAGGATCTAGGGATGGGTTGTGGCATAGGGGTTAGAACACCTGACTTCCGATCAGGAGAGTGTGGGTTCAAACCACGCCATGGACATTAAAAATACTTTCATAGTAGTTCCATCCCACTGGTCTGTCGGGACGTTAAACCCATTCACTTTCATTTTTTTTCACAGGATTCTGTGACTTGGAGGATGAGTTTGAATGTGACAACGGGCGCTGTATTGACGATTCTATAAAATGCAGCGATCATAATCCATGCGGAGACAACTCTGTACCTGAGGACTGTTCTTCAGATGGGACTCTTAACGACGGCGAAATCTCCCTCATAGTCGTCGGCGTTATTGTCGTCATATGCATCGTAATCGCCGTCGTCGTCGCCGTCATGAGTAATAAGAAGCAAGTATGTTTAGACAGGGGGACCCGTTTCACTAAACATTTTTTGTATATCTCATTCCCACAGCATGGCATCTCGTTCCTACGAGATTATATCTCGTCACCATGATATAGGATCTCGTTCCCACGAGTTAGTTACTTAGGTAGAACGAGATCCTAGCTCGTGGGAACGAGATTCTATATTGTAGGAATATATTAATGCAGTGGAACCTCTCTAAACCGGACACCCTGGGAGGTCCCCAGGGTATCCGGTCTAGAGAGGTTTCACTGTAAAACAGGTAGATGACTACTTCAAGACAGCGTGAGTGATTTGCGATCATGACCACATTAACTCGAAGATAAATGTCAATGATACCTATCAAAGTAAAGCAAACAACTCTGTGTCCGGTTTAGAGAGGATCCACTGTAAGTGCATTTGGCTGTTCTGTTTTCTATTTTCCAGGGACCATCCAACGTGATACATGTGTCCACAGTTCAGCCGGTGAATATGTCGATGGTCAACACGTTACAAGTTGCACCACCGCCCTACGCCACGCAGTACCGCTGAGGCCATATCACGTTGTTTCTCTGTTAAAGGTACATGCCCACTCACTGGGCACAAACTGTTCTTTATAGGAATTAAACAAGCGTATAATTGTGTCACTATTCCACCAGTTCTAAAAATTACGAGTGCCCGCTATACAACTATAATCATTTTGTAATATTTATTTTACTGATAGTGACGCACGGTGGTATCAGACTATTTTCATATGCAAATGGGGCATGGTATTTTTTAATTACTTATAATAAATAAATGCGTCACCTGAAAAAATTATGTTTTCGACAGATTATAAAGTATGATAATTGCACATCAAAAAATAAATACAGAGAATAAATAGTAATGTCCGTTAACAGTTTAAGGAAACACGGTTATCGCCTTGATATAAGTGTCGAAATGTAGGTCTGATTTAAAATGTATATAATGACAATTATTACATCGGGTAATAATGAATGAATATTTATCTTGCCAGAACATGTCTCAGATGATGTAACTGACATACAGAACATTGTGTGCCTACTGAGTGGGCATGTACCTTTAAACGTCCACGTCGTTCGGGTAGGTTTTGAGAAAGATTCTTTTAAAAAAAACAAACACACTGTGTATGCTATTTAAAACTATTTACTGGTGAAGTAATAGAAACACTGATTGCGGGCTTGTCTTGGGTTTAAATATGTTTACGCTTAATAATATTTTTAATCAGTGTATTTTCTACTGTTTTTCTAACGTTTGCTGGTGGAAATTAAAATTCATGTTCAAAACTTCCTCAACCCTTGAGGAAGTTTATAACATGCATTTTAAATGAGTTTGTGACAAATGTAGCTCCCGATCAGCCTACACATTGATGAACTTGTCAAGGATCAACACCGTTTTCCGAAACGATACTATTGTAATATGACGAGGGTTCAATTGTTACAAAATGATCAGGGCTGTTCTTTTGTCATGGCGAGACTCTAGGGTCATAGGTGACAGAATGCATATGTCATGACGTGTAAGATTGATATTATAACAGATCAAGATATCTATATTGTGTACCAATTTGCATACTTTACAAATGAAAATAGTTTATAATATACAGGAGACATAGATTACAACACAGATAATGGTGGTAAACACTACTGTCTGTTTCACGAAACCTGCCCAAAGTTTACAACCATATAAGAAATGCAAAAACATTGTTTTCGATAATATTAAATTAAAGGAAAATTTAAGAATTAGCCTTCTTCTTATTTCGTGAAATTTGGTCAAATATTGATTTTATTGCGAAAAAAACTATTTCCCCATGTTAAATCCCCATAGACATCTTCACAGAATGAAGATATCAATGGGGATTTAACATGGGGACATTTTTAGAATTTCAAAAATACTGGATCGATTTTTCAAATTTAACTTTTTTTTTTTTTAGTTGGATCATATCCAAGCTATCTACCCAGGTTTCGAAGTCAATTTCCAAAAGTTTTCGTTTTCTGACTCCTCCCCACAGCTCCTCCATCTCCTTTTCCCCCATGTTAAATTCCCATAGACAAATCTATTTTTCGTAATAAAATCCAATATTTCACAAATTTTCAAAAAGAAGGCTCATTCTTAAATTTTAATATTGTTTTTGCATTATTTAGATTGCCGTAAAATTTGGGCAACTTTCGTGAAACAGACAGTAGTATATTATTTTGTTCAATCACACGCAAACATGATCGCTTTGTCATATTGCACGAGCGCTCACAACAAAGAGTCATTCAAAAAGCTATACCCACTACTCGTATGCATGTGTATCTTTCATGCACACTATATTGATGATTGTGGATATTGCGGACTCAGATCAGTATGTAAATATTTACAATGTGTGTATTAACTGTTGATGCGGTGTCCTAGTGCCGTTTATCTTGGGGGCCAAGGGACTCACGTGTGGATGATCATTGGCTAGACTGGTATGCAAACGCAGCAAATACTATATAAGTGTCATTTCGCATGAACTAACACATCATTGCTAGTTATAGCGCCCTACAGAGATATACAGTGAAACCTAGCTAAACCGGACACCGGTTTCGCGAGGTTTCACTGTAAATCAGGCATTTGATTATTCCGAGTCATAGCTGTGTGCTATGCGATCACGAACATGCATTAACACCTGAGATAAATGTCCAAGAAACATATCAAAATTAATATCACATATGTTTCTTGCTGTCCGGTTTAGAGAGGTTCCATTGTATATATATATGTGGGCCTAATGATTGAAACAACTTCACCCCACTCTTAATAAATTTTCGTGTCTGGAGGTTCGATCGGCCTAGTCAGAGCAATGCTCAGGCTCGTTCCATATGATCACCCGATTTCGAGCACGTGGTCGGGTATGTGTTCCGACAGTAGATATGTTACAGTTATGAGTCATGGTTGAAATTAATATAATAAACCTTGGCACCGCCAGCTATACGACATGTGGACACCCTGTCAATTTGCATGTGTATGTATGAACTGTAATGTATGTGTATGTGCTTTTGTTAACTTACTCATTATAAGCATGTATGCATCAACAATTCGTACAGTGACCGCATGCTTTACATACCTCGTAGTACATCAGGCGCGGATACAGGGGGGGCGGGGGGGGTGGGGGGGGGGGGGGGGTCCAGGGGGTCCGGACCCCCCCCCCCCCCCCCCCTGCTCCCGGCCAAAAAAAAAGAGACGAAAATCTACAATACTCGAATAGTTGGATGACTTTTTTCGTGGCCTAGGTGTCAGGAAATCGCATCTGCGGCGATCTGGCATCTAAAAATTTCATGGGGGAGGAGCCCCCCTACTTTACAATTTCGCGCTTGCGGAGGTCGACAATAAATTGCAGACCCCCCCCCCCCTGCAATTATTTCTGTATCCGCGCCTGTACATGTATATACTGCCACTAAACGATTTGATAATATATGATAGCCTAGATACAGGTGTGTTACCATGGTGAAATATTGGGGAAGCAGTTTGTTTTATCGTAAATTCAAGTACATGTGTATGTGTTTTTTTCCAGATCTCTTCTGTACCAATACATTAGTATTGTTCTAATATAGACAATTATAACTAATTTAAATAAAAGTGATACTTTCAGTTTACAAGGAACCAAATATATATAGCATATACTGGTACCTAGTGTGTCTTTTTCATAAAAGGTAAAAGGCTTCAATATAAATGGTATTGAAATGATAATGTTAAAAGGTTAATCTAGATTTTCGTTTAATCGGGCGCATGTTTATTAACTGGTTAACGCAAGCACAATACTATTCCATGTAATGACAATTTAGTTAATCTCTGATCAGACGGCGACAAATAATTGTAGTGTAAATCACGGACATTGTGTGTGAACTGAAAACTATAATATGTTGTGTCTGCATGCCACAATCAGCCATTCACTTGGGTATATCACGAATAAACATGTGAGTAAAATAGCAACAAGTGCACTACTGTCTGTTTCACGAAAGCTGCCCAAATTTTACGGCTATATAAACAATTCAAAAACAAGATTTCTTTTGATAATATTAAATTAAAGGAAAAATTAAGAATGAGCCTTCTTTTTATTTGGTGAAATTTGGTCAAATATTGATTTTATTGCGAAAACAAAATTTCCCCATGTTAAATCCCCATAGACATCTTCACTCCGTGAAGATGTCTATGGGGATTTAACAATGGGGAAATTTTTTTGAATTTTAGAAATACTGGACCGATTTTTAAAATTGAACTTTTGTTTTCTTAGTTAGATCATATCCAAGCTATCTAGCTAGGTTTCGGAGTCAATTTCCAAATATTTTCGTTTTTTGACTAATCCCACACTCCTTTACCTCTTTTCCCCCCATGTTAAATTCCCATAGACAAATCAATTTTTCGTAATAAAACCAATATTTGACCGAATTTCACGAAATAAAAAGAAGGCTCATTCTTAAATTTTCCTTTAATTTAATATTATGGAAAATAATATTGTTTTTGAATTGTCTATATATCGGTAAATTGTGGGCAGCTTTCGTGAAACAGACAGTACGTATGAGCAGTCAATCACAGCCAGTCACAGCCAGCATAGCACTGAATCAGCCGGCGCAGCAGCGCAGTCTCATCGCATCGAGTGCTAGGCTGGTGGCTGGTGGCTGTTCCGCATATCGCACTTTGATCGCATATCGTTGCATGTATGTAATAGTTACTGCCCTAATCGAGGTGTTCATGTGTTTGAACAACCTACATGTGCCCATGGATGGAACACCGAGCCGCGAAGCGGCGAGGTGTTTCATGGGCACATGTAGGTTGTTTAAACACATGAACACCTCGATTAGGGCAGTAACTGACTTACACATCGACTTACCGACTACCGTTGACTAGTATTCAGTGGCAATTTTGAATTTCCATTTGACATTAAAGGAACCGTCTCTACAGTTATGACAGCCGATCAATAACATCCATGTACGCATGCTGCCAGTGGGAGTATGCGTGTGCCATTGACACATTTCTGATTATTATTTGTGTTTCATGTCTAACAAGCAAGCACGCAATATGCTGTATAATATGCATTGGAACATGCTTACATAAATCATATTAATTCACAGAGAGTACCAGGCTAGTGTAGTTTGATATCCAGTTTATCCTTGATATCGAAAGACACTCGACTAGTATTTTATTTATCAGGTAATGTTTTATGCTAGCCAATGCTCAAATGTAAAACAGTTTTCGTTGAAAAGAACGCGGACTTGTTTACGTTATGTGATTAGTCTGACGTCGTTCGGTAACGTCATGTGACGTCGTTCGTCCAATAGAACGCCACTTTTCAATTCGTTGTAACCCGGATATTCGTATCAGGTCGATTACTTATACGGTAGTATGTTATCAGTCAGTACGTATTGGGTCAATACAAAGCTCGTTTCCCGATAACAAATAAATAACCAGTACAGTGGAACCTCTCTAAAATGGTCACCCTGGGAGGTCCGCAGAGTGTCCAGCTTAGATAGGTACCACTATAACAAGAAATGACAGCGTTAAACAAAGCGTATGCCCTCGCCGCTGTCGGCCTTGATAATGATAAAAAAAGTCATCGGTGACCTTGATCTTGGGCGGTACTGGCAGCCTTGATAATAAAATAAGGATATCAACAGTATTGCCTTACAAATTTGCCTTATTACAAACAAGGTGAACATAAGTCCTCGGTGACCTTGACCTTTGGCGGTCGGATGTGGGTAGCATGCACAACAAATCACCATCACATTGTGGCCAAATATTATCAAAATCGGTGAAGCGGTTCATGAGCTTTTGACAAATGAAAGGTGTTACTAACGTACGTACGCATGTACGTACGTACGCACGTACCTGGACTAACGCTATTTCCCCTCTTGCCTATCGGCAAGGGGATAATTAAACAGTCCATGCAGATGTGTAATCATTTTCAACCATGAACAAACTACAATCAATGCCATATAAATGAAACGCAATGGGGTCCCCAGGGTGTCCGGTTTACACGTGTATACATAACCCACCACGTTTACGTTCAGCATTTCTCTGTCAAAACATCGACGAAGTGACCAGCACCCGGCCATATATAATATATTTGTAATTGAAGGGCCTCTCATCGCCTGGTGCAGTGCGTACACCTGCACGTGCAGCATATGAATGCATATATCTATTATTGGGTGGTCAGTTATAAAAGTCATTTACGAGGGGTGTTCAAAAATTTATTTCCCAACATACATGATCCCAATAAAATGAAATGACATTAATTTAATGAATGAAAACTATAATTAAAACAACAATCAAATTTAAAGGCACGTGGTATTATGTATGTTCATAAAGTGATGAAACATGTTTAATTTAGGAAATAATAATTTAATGGTAGATTTACATGGACTGTCTTAACCAAATCGTCGTCTTGAAAATAATCAGTATGCTTATTATACCAAATCATAAATAGCATTGCGAACGCTAGTTTAATTGACAGTCGATGGTACTATTTTAATTAGTTAAATTAATTCCACATGTGTCTATAAATAGCAACATATTATATGTGTTTATATTATACGTTTCAAACAAAAAAAGTGTTATGTTTCACAAAGTGTGCTTCCTGGTACTGAAATAGCGAACGGAAATGCGTTACCAACTTATCTCCCCTCTTCATCAAAATCAATGGTAGTACATTGTATATGGTATAAGAAAACACACATTCCTTGGCCTTCGATTGGATAAATGGTGCGGGTCGAGTGGTATATGGCATTTGGAGTCAATAAAGAGCAAATAAAAGGAAAGGAACATTGAATATCTTTGACATCATCTGAAACATCATGTGCTACACTGTTTCTTTCAAATACGTTAGGATATGTCTTTTTTCATATATCATCAGTTGGGTCTCTGTAGAGTTCACATCATTAACAAGTTAATCCTTCATAATTTTAGCTACTGTATTTTCACATGCAGTTTCAGTAATAAACCAACTTAAGTGATTGAACTTAAGTAAATATACTGCAGTTGTCATTCAACAATGAAACGTTCCATTTTGTACGATAATAAAACTATTCTCAGGTAATGCATAAACTTGACTTTCGTAGGTAGCGTATTAACATATTATGTCCTAGTTTCATATAAACTGGGATCAAGTGAACAATATTCTCGAGCCAAAGAAAGCAATACATGTAGCATTTGTAAGGCTAATATGTGTACCTTTATCATCATTCACCATCCAAATTAGCGTTTTATGTTATACATGTAATAATTCCGCTGATCGCAAAACATCAACAATTGCTACATTGGTGACATGTAGTAAATATAGGAAATGGTATTGATCGAATGGCGACCAACACATGCAATGATCAAACTGCGCGGATGCGCAGACTGATCTGGGCTACGCTAGCCATCGTAAGACCGCTTTTCTTAGCCGGTGTTCCTTGTGCCACAATGACCATAGACACACCGGTTTGCCGTGAGGCACGACTTTTTCGTGCCAGGTTTGCATACAGATGCAAATTTTCTTTTGTCTACAGAGGTGTTCAAGTTGCTTACCAACCTCTGACAAACGATGTGTAAATATGTGATATTTGGAGAATCCGGCAGTTTTTACAATGACTCAATATTTAAGATCATGCTAACCACGACACACAGTCCGTTATTGAAGGGGTGGTGTTTTTGTTATTAGCCGATCTATTTATAGATCGGCTAATATATTGGTCATTCATCGAATTCTGAAAAAGTTTGTAGCAACCCTTTTCTCCGCTATTCGGTAATCTACGAACGCGAATTTTGCTCTATCACTTCCAAATTGCATCAACCGATAAAGTTTGCATTTTTGGCAATTATCTCCGTTTAAAACTTTAAATATAGCCAAATAACACAATTTTGAATACGTAATGAGCTGAACGCCGGAAGAGATTGAACCGGAAGTTGGAAGTTGTTGTTGTTGAAAGTCCATAGTTGGCTCTAATGGCCATATACGCCAACATACGCCGATTATTGGGCTAATTTAAAGCTTTTATTTATTAAACAGAACAAGTTTCAGCCACATATAATCGCATAAAATGTGTTTATTCGGCTAATTTATAATCGACCTCTGCTCAAAATCTCTTCCGATCGCGTATGCGCGTCATTTGACGCCAGTTAATATTCACAAAATTGTCCACCAATCAAAACGAAGAATTGCCCTTCATAGCGAACTTTGATTTGTTTACGTATCATGCAGGGATGGCAGGGATGCATCCAGCACGCGCGATTGCGGCAATCCCCCTTAATTATTGTCAATGCCGCAAATTATTGATTGTCTTGCGCCCGACATCGCGCATAAAATCACGGATGGGCCCCTTTTTAAATGACCAGTGCGCACATTAAAAAACGTAATTGACTATTTAAACGCGCTGCGTATTTAAATCATTGGAAGGCGTGCAGTTCAATCGAGTTTGTGCGGCCGTTTAACGTAAGCTTCGAGTCGATGTAAACCATTTAAATCGATAAACAGGGATAAACAAGTGACAATCGTTATCAAGGCCAATCTGGGCATGTGCCTGAATACGCAGGAGCTTGCGTCTATTTTTAGATGGCACTGTGACGGCTAGCTCCGGTAGCTCCGCCACCTCGCGAGCTGCCACATAATTCGGACAAAACACACAGTGACTACAACTTTGTGTATTGCGGAGTGTAATCTGTAGATAAATAGAGCATACAGTACAGGTGTTACGCTGGAATATTTCGCAACATAATGGTGACAACAAAACATTGCTGCTATGGCGATTCACGAACCTGAAACCCGGTGAAGACAAATACTTTATTGGATGGATTTGGGAACTGGGTTTCCAAAACCTGCACAAAATCGAGAAAATGTCAACGCTGGGTACAGAACTGTGGTCGAAAATAGTTTACCATTGACAATGTTACCAGAGACACCTACATATGTTCGATGCACTTTACCCTGATTTGATCGGCTAATAACATCATGCTCTGCATGACTTTTCATTTTATGTTTGTTTGTTTTTGTTTTCTCAATGCGAGGCACATACGTGAACACAATTGTTATGGTTATCTCGAACTTTCACTTCCGTAACACGGAGAGAGGGACCATTTAGTGTATCAAGGCGATACAGACTCGTGTGTCTACCTAGGTCTCCTCCTACAATCCATGATTGCAGGGGCGACAAGCTGTGTTATAAGTGCACTAGCAGCCAAGTGGAATTATGTATCGTTTTATCCTACATTTATTACAAATGTGTTATTTACAAGGTGCATGATCACGTGGTTATAACAACAACAGTGGCTGAAAGTGTTGAAATCTTGGACACCCCAGAGTAAGTATTATTTTATATTTTCCTTAATATGAAACTGATTTGATGAAATATGGCGCAGCAAACGCGTCTTCGTGAGCTGCATTTGGTCGTCCAGGGAGTTCGGCACAGACTTATGTTGTCTACCGACACGGAAATCGATTCTTCGCATAAACGACAGAAATTTGGGCCAAAGTACAGAGACCACCAAATGCAGCTTAGCAATACTCGTTTGATGCGCCATATTTCATCAAAATACGTTACGTAATAAGGACAATATAAAATAATACGTACTTTGAATCGGATGGATTCTGGAAGTTTCAGTACTTGTTATTGTTGTTAGTACCACGTGATCATACACCTTGATGTAGAAAACCGGCTGGGAGAGTGGACCTTACAGCATTTGTAACACCTGCACATACATACTCGCAATGCAATCGATTGCCTGGCTTCCTCAATGTTACTTTAGTGACCGAATTATCAATAGCGTAGACACTCGGATGCGCAGGCTGATCTGGGTCTACGTCCGTTGTATGTGTCGTATGGTCCATTTTCACAGACGGGGGTCCATTTATACCGTTATTTCCTATTCCCCCAATAAGCTATTTATCTCACCCGTGTTTAATCACAGCTCATATCTACTACTCGCATATTGTATTATTATTACCAGTGATCATAACATTTACGAATGACAAGTATAATCACCAGTGCTGTTATGGGTAATACATTTGGAAACTTGTTATTTATTATTTATCAACTAGTATAGTGAAGGAAATGTATAATATGATAAGAGTTGACAGGTGGCAATTAATGGCCGCGTCAACCCCAGAGAGTTTTGTATATACTACGGACATACACCATTATTATGTGTATGGATTTTGTGGTTTAACCTTTCACTTCACATATCTTAGCATATGTGAAATTGAAAAATCGTCTGATGCAATGAGGGATTTTGTGAATGAGAATGTTCATGTACTTCATGTAATGCATGTTTGTGTTTTTCTCATACCTTCTTGCTTTTGCTTACATACCTATTTGTTCGCTTCTACTAAACATCCGAGCAGCAATACAACACTTAAGTTTACTAGAATCAAATCATTGTTAGGCATCATACTATAGTAAAAACATGGATCTTATTATATGTACTTTAAATGTTAGAGGATTAAGAGCAAAAGTCAAAAGGACACAAATTGTTCAATGGCTTAAGGATAATGAATATGACATGATGATGTGTTGGCTTATAAGAAACGCATACAACATATTATACCGCAAAGGAATAGGAAACGGAATGGGAGTCAGATGCAATATTTAGTGGTAACAGTAGTAATAGTGAAGGGGTAGGAATACTTTCTAATTCAAAGCTGACATATACCATACATAATATTATAGACGTTATCCCTGGTAGAATTCAAGCAATAAACGTAGAAATAAACAGTAAAGACTTGCTCCTGATAAATATACATGGGCCAAACTCGGAAGGAAACACTTTTTTTAAACAACTAGACGTCTTTATATCCCAGCATGAAAACGCAAGAATGGTTATTGGTGGTGATTTTAATGTCACTGTAAACTGCGAATTGGATACAAAGTGAGGTTTAATTACAACAACAAAAGTTAATCGGGAAACAATCAATAATATTACAGGAAAATATGATTTATCTGACATATGGAGAATTAAACACGGAAACCAGCAACGATCTACATGACATTTAAATTCTACACCACGTGTTCTATGCATATTAAACTATTTTTTAGTTTCAGATAATACAATTAAGTCATGTGAAATAAATACAAAAAAAGCAGCATCAAGACGAACCATGCACTTGTAAAACTGGATATAAATATCAATAACCAATCAAGAGGACCGGGATACTTTAAACTCAACAATTCTATATTTTTGGACAACGAATATAAAATTATTATAAAGAACAGAATTTCAGAAATTGCAGCAGAAGTCAATAAAGAGGCTGATCCTAATATTTTATGGGAATTAATAAAAGAAATAATAAGAAACGAATCAATAAAATAGTGTGCCAGGCGAAACAGAAAAATTAAATTAGAAGAGGTTAAGTTAAAAGAAAAAATCAATGAAATGGTTAAAGCAAATGTACATACTCCAGAAGCAATAGATGAAAAAACCATAAAAAAGGATTAGAAGACATTTATGAAAATCGGGCAGAGGGTTTTATTTTTCGATCAAAAGTAAATTGGGTGGAAGGAGTGGAAAAAATACAAAATTATTTGCAGATCTGGAAAAACGAAAATTTGAAAGAAATATTATATCAGAATTAAATGTAAATGGACAACAGATAACTGATAAACAGCATACTTTAGAAGTGCAGAAAGAAAAAAGAATGTATAGAATCTGACATAAATTTCTTTCCAGATGAATATAACAATAAATTGAACGAAGAAGAAAAAATAAAATGTGAAGGAGTGTTATCTGAATATGAATGCTATAAAAGGAGATGAATAAGAATACAAGTCCTGGTTGAGATGGAATAACTACTGAATTCTACAAATTGTTTTGGAACAACATCAAAACACACCTAGCTAAGCCTCTAAATTATTCACTCGAAATTGGTGAATTAACAACCCTATGAAACCAAAGCATAATAATACATTCAATTCCCAAAAAAAGGTAAAGACAGTACCAATCTCGCAAATTGGAGGCCAATAAGTTTACTCAACATTGATTATAAAATTGCTACAAAGGCTATTGCTAATCGAATAAAGGATGGATTAAACAAGTTAATAGCTTCCTCTCAAACGGGCTTTATTGAAGGCATATATATTGGAGAAAACATCAGACTATTATTTAAAACTATTGACCACGTTAATGAAAACGATTTTCCAGGGTTATTATTTGTTGCTGATTTTGAAAAAGCCTTTGATAGTGTTAGTCATGAATATGTTATGAAAGTTTTAAGATTCTTAAATTTTGTTCCCAGTCTAATAAAATGGGTTGAAGTATTTTATCATAACATATTTAGTTGTGTAACAAATAACGACTATCTTACAGATTTATTTTCGGTTTAGGTAGGGGCGCGAGACAAGGCTGTCCTTTATCACCATACACATGTATGTTTATTATAGCAAGATCGTCTGAAGCAATGAGAGATTTTGTGAATGAGAATTTTCATGTACTTCATGTAATGCATGTTTGTATTTTTCTCATACCTTCTCGCTTTTGCTTACATATCTATTTTTTTCGCTTATATTAAACATCCGAGCAGCAATACAACACTTAAGATTACTACAATCAAATGCATTGTTAGGCATCATACTATAGTAAAAACATGGATCTTAGCATATGAGCTTTAAATGTTAGAGGATTAGGAGCAAACGTATATATAAAGATAAAATTCAAGAAGAAATAAAAAACACAATGTTCGCAGATGATGCCACTTATTGCTTAGATGGGTCAGAAGAATCGTTAGAAACCCGGATTTCTACCATTGATAATTTTGGACATATTTCAGGCTTGCGATTAAACTATTCAAAATCGGTACTTTTTAAAAATAGGTTCTTTAAAAACCACTACACTCGCTGTCTTTGAAGACAAACATTGTTCATGGACTGCCGACGTAGCAAAAACACTAGGTATACACTTTTGTAATGACAAAAATAGAATACATAAAATAAACATATTACCAAAAGTAAATGAATTTAAACAATGTTTAGACAGTTGAAAACGTAGAAAACTGACAACTATATAGGTAAAATAACTGTTCTCAAAAGCTTTTCATTTCCAAAACTAATATTTCCATTGACAGTGTTGTATACTCCTGGAGATGATGTTCTAAAACAAATTACACACCTGAAGTTTGACTTTCTATGGGATTCCAAATGATCGGGCTGAAAATGATCGATCTAGTAGGTTTCATAAATTCGTTAAAAGCAAGTTGGGTTAAACGTCTTACAAATGATGCAAACAATGGGCAATGGAAACTATTGTATACTAATTATTTACATAAATTTGGTGGTACGAATATATTTGAAGGAAACTTCCACGAATTCGATGCAAATATATTAATAAAAAATGCCCTTTTATCAAATATCCTTGAAGCATGGGCCAAACTTAATTTTTCTGAAAATCTAGAGAACATTTCGAAGCAAATCATGTAAATTAAAAGGTAATGGTAATACATTTTATAACAAATATTGGAATGAACGGGCACTATATGTTCAAAACTTAGCAATTTCCAGTACACATGCTTGATAAAAATTGTTGCCACGTTCTTTCTTGTACTTTTGTATCGCCGTACAATGACATCGCCGTAACAGACTCTGTGGTACATCTTGGAATTAAACAGTGTGCTAATGCAAAATACATATAACGCGTCCATGAGAGGTGTCAAAAAGGCCTCAACGCATTCCAAGCAATGATTGGGTTCGGCGTAAAACCTATGTGTATGAATCCGATAACGTCTACAAGCCTATATAGGAAAAGTGTAATGCCTACCACCCTGTATGGCTGCGAATTATGGAACGGCCTTTCGCGCGCAGACACTGACTGTATTGCAAAACACCAACATACGATTGTTAAATGTATCCAAGGGTTTCATAGGAGAACTAGATCAGATATGTGTGAGTCAATGCTGTGGCTTCACCGTCTATCCGCTGAAATTGATAAACGCAAGTTAATGTTTTTATACAAGTTAATTACATTACATAGCTCAACTATATGCCAAAGTATTTTCTTTAGAAAATTGTTTTTGTACTTGTCTGGATCTATTGCAGCTTCTCGTGGGTTCATTCCTTATATATGTGATATCCTGTCCAGATATGGTCTAATACATATATTGCAACACTATGATAATTTGCCTACCACATGCTCGTGGAAACGAGAAGTCAGTACGGCGGTCGCTGTCCGCGAGTCCAGTCTATGGGGGCACAGAATGGAGAATGACAATGACTTTGCCAGATTCCGGAGGCTACATACTTCTATAGCACCGGCCATCGTCTGGCAGTTTGCAAAGACACACTCTGAGCTAAAACTGGCAGACTTTGTTGCTCTGCTATGGACGTGTGTACCGGATGATACTATAAGTATATGTTGCCTGTATGACGGCATCACTGAGGACACCATATGACACTATATTGCTGAATGCGCAATCACAATGCCTATAAGAGACGACTTCATGTACAGTATCCACCGTACCTTCTCAGCAGACGTATACAATGAACTTGAACACTATGTTGGTGAACAATTCTTACAATGTGTTATGGGAGCCGGCGTGATAACATAACCGATACAAAAGATGTATACACTTTTCTAGGGGCAGCTTTCAAGTGTGAAAAAAGCTGCTATGAACTTTACTCTCAGCACAGCATTCGAGCATAAGTTGGATATGCTACGGACTGTGAATTGTGAACATTATTGTGTACACGAGGCATAGGTGAATACACTGTACGACTTTACGACTTGGGCAATGAACCCTTGACTTACACCATGAGTTGTACATTATTGCCATTATCAACTGTTGTAGTAGATGCCACATATATTTGTATTCGTGTATTTTCACATTTCATACATGTACATCATTTCAAATCTCTGACAAGAGGAAATAAAGATATTGAATTGAATTGAATTGAGCTTGAACATCAAATAGCAGTAAATAGAAACAAAGCTGAAATACACAATAGAAAATGGAATGGTTTACCGCTAGACTAACTTATTTTATGCTGCTCGTACTTATCTACTTAAACTCTTTGTTCTATGGGCGTATGTTTTACTTCCTCTGTTTGTTTTTTCTCTCTATTAGTAATTGATAACTATTTTTGTTTGTATTTTTGTTTTCTTTTCTTTATAATTTTTGTTCAAACATATACATATACAAACAGGTAATTACACGTGTACTATATATTTACTCAGTAATTTAGAAATATGGAATGGAATGCAATTATGCACATGTATGTTACTAGTAATATGTCTTGTTTGTACATGTTTTTGTGTGAAATAAAAACAAAAATAAACAAAAACAAAAAAAACATGAATTTACCTTTGTTGTTTTTTCAAGGCTTTGATTGTTTTTACCGGATACGTAGATAGGTTTTGAACATCTGTGTGGACGCTTGACAGAGAAAAAAACTGGCATGGCCTAATACTGGTATTTACTAATGCCTAAAAATACATGACTTTGTCTTGTAATTTGTGATTCGGGAACCCCTACCGGGATTTCGGACAGATGTGTTGGTCATGTTTCTACAAATCTGACATATCGCTGACCACAGGCATTCGGCGTGTTTCGGCTTGCATCCGTATAGCTCTATATATATGAACAAGGCTTCTAACTTTGGTCGGACACGACCTCGTATCATAATAAAATAACCTGTTTAAAATTGTAATTTTCTATGCAATCTATGTATTTCAGCAGGATAACGATAATTCTCAAATGATCATATGAACTTGCCACTACAATATTGACGTTAGAGCCTTAAACACATTATTTCATTCTTGTAATGATACGAGGTTGTGTCCGACCTAGGAAAGAAGCTGTAATTATGCCACCGGGTTTCAAAGAAACGGGTGGCATATAGTGTTTGGACCGTCCGTCCGTCCGTCCGTCCGTCCGTCCGTCTGTCCGTCCACGGACAGTCCGTCCGTCCGTCCGTCCGTCCGTCCGTCCGTCCGTCCGTCCGGGCACACATTAGGGTACTTACGGGGTAGGGGGCGTGGTCTAAGACAATGGGTTAGGGTTAGAAAACAATGGAACTTAATCCGTACCCCGTAAGCCTATTGTGTCTTACGGGGTATTTCCTTTGATCTTTTATATAGCAAGTACCCCCTAAGGTCCGAAATGTAAGTTCGTCCGTCCGTCCGTCCGTCCGTCCGTCCGTCCGTCCGTCCGTCCGTCGTCCGTCCGTCTGTCCGTCTTTCCCTCACACTTTTCGGTTAACCACTTTGTCACAGTTTCTCAAATATGCTGCAGGTGGCATCCGCGTTCGACAGAGGCATTTCTTGTTCGATATTCTTTGCATAGGTATGTTCTAACTATGCTATTTTAGCAAGATAACAATAATTCCCAAATTAACATGTACACTTTTTGCCAAAATTGTCACATTACCGTTAATAAAATCGCGGAATGTGTTGTGATACGAGGTCATGTCCGACCAAAGTTAGACCATATATACATGTATAGAGTCATACCGATGAAAGCAGAAACGCGCCGAATGTCGCTGACCGTATGTCGCTGTGTCGCTGACCACTACGGAATCGGCCGATAGACGGCTCCTTCAGCGCCCATATACATGTATACAGGTACTGTCCGTTCGTCTGACGGTAGGTCTGCTTTTCGAGGACGTGTACTTTTTCATCAATAACAAAAAAGTCACCCACCCCCAAAAAAATTATTTGATGAAATTCCATCAAATATCGATTTTATTTCCTATGGGAATTTAACATGGGGCAAAAAGGAGGAGGAAGGTGTCCAGAAGGGTCGAAAAATGAAAATGTTTGGACAATGAATCCGAAACCTGTCTAGATAGCTTGGAAATGATGTAAATAAGAAAAAAAAGTTAAATTTTGAAAATCGGACAAGAAATAAAAAAAATAAAAAAAAATCTACTTTTAGCCCACATGTTAAATTCCCATAGGAATTTCTTTTTTTGGGGAGGGTAACTTTTTTGCTATTTATGAAAAACTACTCACAATCAAATATTTCTTAGATTTAATGTATTTAATAGCCAAAAGTTCGTCGGCAGCAAAACGTGGAGCAAACAGTAAGTTCATTTACGCTGACTACAGTGGAATCCCTCTAAACAGGACATAGAAAACGGTGATTGGAGCTTAATTTGTGTAGGTTTCATTGCCATTTATCTCCAATAATGCTGCATGTTCATGATCACAAAGCACTCACTCGTGTCTTGAAGTAGTCATATGCCTGTTTTACATTGGTACCTCTCTAAACCGGACACCCTGTGACACAGGGTGTCCGGTTTAGAGACGTTCCACTGTATATTGCTTCAAGAAAACCTACAATATACAGGGGCCCATTTCACTGAACTTCGTACGACTAAAATGTGCAAATGTGATCTCACTACCATTCCAGTTTTTGAGTATGTAGGCTATACACTGTTTATGTTTAATGTTTAATAAAATATTTGTATTTTCAAACCGGTTTACTGTTTATTATATTCCTCAAACAAGTTGGCAAGCAGGGAATCATATTATGACACGTTCAAATGTCTAACTACTCATGGTATGGGATCACGTGGTCTATCCTTTACACTGCAGTAATGGCAGCGCCCATCAGATCTCAGGCATCTTATTTTTCATCTATACGACTGCGGTTACTTCCTGTTAAAGGTACATGCCCAATCAGTAGGCACAAAATCCACCAGTTCTAAAAAGTAAGAGTGCCCGCTATACAGATATAATTATTTAGTAATATTTATTTTACTGATAGTGACGCGCGGTGGTATCAGGCTATTTTCATATGCAAATGAGGTACGATATTTTTTAATTATTTATACTAATTAAATACGTCACATGAAAAAATAATATTTCCGACAAATTATAAAGTATGATCATTGCACATCAAAAAATAAATACAGAGAATACATAGTAATGTCCGTTAACATTTTAAGGAAACACGGTTATCACCCCTGATGTCAGTGTGAAAATTTACGTCTAATATAAAATGTATAACAATGCCAATCAATACGTGCGGTAATTGTGAATTAATGTTTATTTTGCCAGAAAATGTCTTAGATGATGTCTCTGATATAAAGAACAGTCTATGCCTACTGAGTGGGCATGTACCTTTAATGATGACCATGTTCCAGTCATTAACACTACCAATACCACATTTAGCAGTATTACGTGTGTAGTTAGTCTGAAACTTTAATCGGACGGAATCGAACGTTGTTTAAAGTTGGTCCGATTAACATTTTTCTGCAGAATGTTCAGACTAACTACATAAGTAATGTTGCTAAATTTGATATTGGCTGACTCGTAGTGTTAACGGCTGGAACAGGGTCACAGTCGTATTGATTATAGGAATGAATGGCCTTTTTGTTGAATTTATCGGGGTATAAACTTGGAAAAGTCGCGGGAATACTGGACGAATTCCAGCATTTGAAATAAATTCATCAAGAAAATGTTTTTATTTTCCGTTTTCTTAAGAATTATTTTAACTGCGCCTGACGGTTACGGAAAGTAGTTCGGCATAGAGTTTACTGGGATATAAATTTTGGACAGAAACTTGCTACGGGCCAATCAAATGTTAGGGAATTGTGTAAATATTTTTGTGCTGGAATTATGAAACTATAAGATTTACCTGAGACCTCATGGGCGTCGGCATTACTGCAGTGTAAACAATAGGCCACGTGATCCCATACCCCGACTACTGTCTGTTCCAAGTATTTTTCATCAATAACAAAAAAGCACCCTCACAAAAAAATTATTTAATGAAATTCCATCAAATATTGCCAAAAAAAACCATCTCCCTATGGGAATCTAACATGAGGGCTAACAATAGTTTTAAATCATTTTTCACTCATGGGCTAATTTTCAAAAGCTAACTTTTGTTTTCATATTCACATCATTTCCAAACTATCTAGCCATGTTTCGGAGTCAATTTCCAAAAGTTTAATTATTCGACCCTCCTCCTCCGTTTTGCCCCACGTTAAAGTGGTAGGTTCGAATTCGGCAAAAAATATGCCCAAACTAAAAAATGAACATACCCGCGTACCTAAAAACATCCTAAAATTGAAACGAAATATAGTAGAATCAAACTAATTACTGTTTTGTATGCATGCTATATTGAAGATGATGTTCGCTACAGATTGAACAAATTCTGACACAGGGCCGATTTTCATGTAAATCGACCTTAGCTCTTTGCTATACATGAACCAGTAAGGAAAAAATATGAAATTTCTTTATTTTATGTTGTGAAATGATCATACTATACCGTATTTTCTTGAAAGGAATCCGTCAATAGATATTATTTCCGCATCTGGGGCCCGTTTCACTAAACTTCGTACGACTAAAATGTTCGTAAGTGCCAAATTATGATAGTCTGTAAATTTTACATTAACAATGTTTTCTTGTAAACAATTGATGGATTTACATTTATTGATCATAGGCTGTACATGCAGCGTATGCTCAATAAATGTAAATCCATCAATTGAAATTTACAGACGATCATAAATTTTCACTTACGAACACTTTAGTCTTACGAAGTTTAGTGAAACGGGAACAGGTAACTTAAAGTTTTCACCCCTAACTGGAATGGATTTTGACAGGTTAACTTTGCTAGCAATCCAACCGTCACAACATGATTTTCACACCAGTCCATTTATGAAAAGGGGGTGTTTTTGTTCTTAAAGAAAAAGATAATTACTTGCAAAAAGTGCACATCCTGATGGGACGGCTCGTCACGAGCCGGCTCATCTGGATCTACACTGTGTGCCAGTGTCCTTATACAGGCATGTGGTGTTCAAAGGGTTAATTACTATACATCAAACTATTGTTACAGTATTGTTTTATTTTGTTCACAATTTATTCACCAAGCCTTTGGCGGGGTGTATACCGTTGCTGACGCGATGCATACATTTCATATCAAATGGAAACGAGTTTGAGATGCAAGGTTTTGAAACAAGCGAAACTGCGTATTTTGAAGGTGTGCTTTAGAGCTTTGTAACCCCCGGGTTTTTGTAAACCCTGTTAACAAAAACCGGGGGTTAAAAAAACCGTTGACGTACGCACCGGTTTTTGTAACCCCACGGTTTTTGTAACCCCAAATATTAATATTGCGATACATAGATATTGCTTGATTCAAACTTGAAATAAAGTATGTATCGGCCTGACCCGACGCTCCAAGTTCGATATTCAAGCTTTCGGGCGGTGGCCGAGTGCATATTTAACTCTGTCGTTTTTATAACCTTGTTCTACAGTAAAGCCGCGTGACAGAAAATGTTCGGAAGTGGAAATTTATGATCGTCTGGAAATTTTAATTGATGGATTTACATTTATTGAGC
Source organism: Conchocele bisecta (assembly GCA_029237695.1). Taxonomy (NCBI): domain Eukaryota; kingdom Metazoa; phylum Mollusca; class Bivalvia; order Lucinida; family Thyasiridae; genus Conchocele; species Conchocele bisecta. The sequence goes on from CM055277.1 coordinate 19,671,290, forward strand.
ATAGGCGGCATATGCAATAATTGTATACAAGAAAACATTGCTAATGTGAAATGTACAGACTATCATAAATTTGCACTTACGAACATTTTAGTCGTACGAAGTTTAATAAAACGACCCACAGATGTGCAACATCGAATTAAATGTTTATCCTCCTAATGAAATTACATATAAACTGACATAATACATTGTATTATAACTGTTAAACTAGTAATACAACTAGACCCACCATCATATGTACGTATAAACTGTAAATACATTTGTATAGGGGCACATCAGGATTTTTTGAAAAAATAATATAAAAAGTAAAACGTGTTTTCATCATGGCCCGATGTAAAGTGGTTTAATTGAAGATATATGACGATACTAGGACTGCTGGTTTGTTTCAATTTTCACCGGTATCGGTACAGAAGTATCAGGTTTTCTATCTTGTTTAATGCAATAAGATAGGAAATCCGATAGTTACACCTATATGGGTGAAAATAGAAACAACCCAGCGGTCCTAGTAGCGTCGTATATCTTCAACACATTTTTATTTGTGATAGTATATTTTCAAAACATTCTGATATTCCCCTTTAAATTTGTGCCATAGATAGACGCCGATGGCTGCTTGACCAGGTTAAAATGAATATCTTGACGGTGGCATTTTCACCACTTTCATTAGCGACACGTATAGTGTCCGTGACACGTGCACTGAGTACTGATTCTAGTCGACAAAAGGTCATTTGTGGCCGTGACTGGAGAAATGGGGCTTATGTGATTTATGACAAGTGTAGCTCCTGATCAAATAACACATTCCCGTAGACTTATAATGATCTATATTGTTTGATAGACGGGTGTTTCATTGAATGAATGGTAAACAATGCATTTATCGATCAGACTGTGCGGATGCACATGCTGATTTGGATCTACACTGGTTTAAAAAGCCATAAGCCCCATTTCTCCAGTCACAGCCGCAGTTTTCAAATGTATCTGAACGTCACTATTGCATCGCCTATTTTCGCCGTTATTGGTTTCAAAAAACTGCATTATTTCCATAGCCGGAGCCAAATGATGAAGACGTGGAACTTAGAAATCAAGCACATACTATTTCATTGCGGTTCTGTCAGCTGATAGCCGTATATGTTCGCCACTTTACCGATTCGTTCCCGGACTGTTTGTTAACAATTTCAAGCTATAAAATGCCCTTCACATTTAACCGAATACAACGCACTGGATGACACAAATGTTGGAAACACGTTCCTTTGGACACTTTGTGATATTCACGTGTATCATAAGCTTCATCTAACTACCGTCCTTGCTCACAGACACAATTAGGCTGTATGAATTCGGCAGCAGACGCATTTTAAAAGTAGCCCGCTGTAAATCGTCATACGTCAGTTATGACTTAGACATGAATTGTTTGGGTACGTTCAAACATGGTGCCGGCCAACGCAAGTAGTCTCCAACAAACTTGGATTGGATTCACTGTATCATTCTGAGTGGGGTGTCCACGTGATGGAGGTTCTTTGCATTTCCTAAACATCCAAGTTTAATGCGATCTACTGCGTTGAAATTATTATATATTGCGACAGCAAATGTATATCCATGCCAAACATAATTTTATAATATTTGCATGGTGCACATGCTGGAGATTGTTTTTGCGGAAACATTTGGTGTTCAGATTTTACTAGCCGTCCAAAAGTGAAAGTAGACGGTGCCGCCGCCATATATATGGGGAAATTGCTCGTACAAATCAAGCCGCATGTCCCCGTGTTTGGTATATGCCATACTGGCACGTTTATGTGAATGTACGGCTATGGGACATGTATTAGCTGATAATTTCCTATACCTACATGTACGTCTTAATATAATGTTTATTGATGTTCATTTCATTCACAATTATCACTAACGTAATTTACCTCCGATTGTAAATACGTTTCGAAATTGAAAACATACCACGGACATGTATGCAGTAGAGTACTCATTATGCTAAGATCCAGCGAAACCACTCAAGCTCAGACGCAATGGGGACCTCGTACGGTGTCCTTGTAATGGAAGTTCCCTGCGTTTCCTAAATATCCAGGTTTCATGTGACCTTCGAGGTTGATTTTTTTATATGCATACGTCGTAATCCAGAGTTTAATAATGTTAGTTTTATTGTGATTAGTGTCTCCCATACGTAATGGCGAACAGTATGTGTAGATAAAAAAATCAAACAGTGTTCATGTGCACACTGATCTTAGTCTACGTTGATCGCCCAATAAAAATGAATATTTCATATAAGAAGTAGTAACACAAATAAAAAAAATATAGTTTGGAGGGATTCGAACCCATCCGTGTAGGGACGAATGTAGGAACGAATGATGATCACATGTAACCAATACTTGCACGGACCCATTGTACCACGGTGACGAATGCACTATTAACTAGGTATTGGCCATTCATTACAAAAACGTTATGAAACATGTTGGCTTGAAACCCGCACATGTGATCCAAACAGATTCGTAGCCGTATATGTTCGCCACTTTACCGATTCGTTCCAGGACTGTTTGTTAACAATTTCAAGCTTAAAAATGCCATTCACTAAATGCCATTCAGTTTTGACCGAAAACAACGCACTGGATGACTCAAAAGTTGGAAACACGTTCCTTTGGACACATGTGTATGCTTTAGTTGAATTTGTTCACCAATTATTTTATTCAGGACTCACTAGCGCAGTGGTGTACGCCTCATTAATTATTTGTGATGACATGTCGTCGGAGTTCGAAATAGAACGAGAGCGTATACTTTTTGTTGTATTTATATTAGTTTTACTTCATTTTACAGTTGCTTTTTGTGTGTTTGTTGTTGTATTGTTTTTGTAGGAAAACTGTTCATTAGATCTTTTGGAAAACTTCAAATATTTCGACACCAGCTACCCATAAATTCCAATAATTATGTTTTGCAAAATATACGAGTATCACTAAGGAAGGTATTTGTTATATTTTTATCACATTATTTATTTTCATCTGTCAGCAATGTCATTGCAACGGCATTGTACATGTCATCTTCATCACAAGGGCAGTTGTAAACACGTTCGAGCAGTCTGACCAGGCATACACCCTGGCATATATGCAGACAGGCTGACGTTCGTTATGTCTCTGAATTAGAAGGGATATAAGGGAAATAAGACGTGATCGGCGAAATACGTCAATGTGATAGTGGAGGTAATTCCCGAGACGGTCCCAATTGTTTATGTGACTGGAGAAATGGGGCTTATGGGTTTTGTGACCAGTGTAGATCCAGATCAGCCCGTACGTCCGCACAGTCTGATCATGATCTGCACTGTTCTCCATTCCATCAATGAAACATCGTCATGCTTCTAACAAGCAATACGGATCGTAATCAGGCTACAGGAGTGTGCTATTTGATCAGGAGCTACACTGGTCACAAATCTCATAAGCCAAGCCAAATGTATCCAGTCAACGCCACAATTGATAATGAACAGACACTCATCGCATACATGCATCCACATGCACTGTATGTATCCCATAGGTGAATGATTCGCACCCGTGACATAAAAAAGCCGATTAAAAAATAAATAGAGAATAGTAGGTTAGTGACGTGAATGGGGAAAAATATCTGGCAAGGCTCAGGAAGCGGGATGGGCGAGGCTCTGCCGAGCACATCCCGTTTCCGTGCCGCGCCAGATATTTTTTCCCATTCACGGCACTAACCTACTATTCTATTTATCCCGTCAACACCTAAAAATGGCTTTAAAATGCCAAAAATAGTATAGACCTATCCAGCACGTAGTGTGTCGCTAGGCAGAATTCTACTGAAACACCAGGAATGCTACGCATGCGCATTGGCCTGTAGGGCAAAAGAAAACACGGAAGTGAAATGTTGTCGTTTGCTGTCATCGTTAATTTAGCGGATTAATTAGATTACAGCCTGTCATTTCTCCCGTGTTGTGCCCGATTACCAACTTTGTGTTCATATTACCCGCGTATGTGTATTTGTGTTCAAAACATCGGCAATTTGTCGACACAAATCACTAGTTTGCTTTGATGTGTCGAGGTCAGAAAATGAAAATAGATTACAATACTGACAAACGTTCACCCATGTTAGGTACACTTTCAAACACAATACAACGCTTTTAATTAATACACGAGATAATTATACGATGTGAGTTAATTTATTGATTAATATTCTCCGCAGTGAAAGCTTAATTCGAGTTGATATAGAGATAATAATGTCCACCCTCTCGTTGACAACACCTGAAATGGGATGGCACGATTTACCCAAATCTTCACGTAATCATTATATGTGTTAATAATTAAAGCTGTATACATCATAATAACAATGTTTAGACTATACTTATATACTATCAGTCATGAATTTGCTCATACCAGGACCCATTTTAATGTTTTGAGGCAAATTTATATATGAAACCTTTTTAGACTTTTAGCACATCAGAAGTTCGATCTGCCCATGTATGCACAGGTGTTTCTAGCGTGTCTTATGTACAAAACAATTCAAATGCGCCCGGGTTAATGATAAGTGTTAACTTCAGATTCGACAGCTGAGACATATTTAATGAGGAACGATCCGTTATAATAATGCTATATCAGTCGCTTTCCCTTTCATCGATTATCTCCCCCTGTTCGAATTAGCATTTTGGGAATAGTGGATATATTGTGATGGTGCACTACCGACTGTGCGTTTTAATCTTATTTTCTGTCAATATGTGCCTGTTATATGATATACTATTGATATAGTGTAGAGAAATTAAATATTATAATTATTATAAAGTTATTTTTAAAGAATATTTGAGTAAATTGTGCTGCCACGAGAGATGCAAGGCCCATTTTTATGAAAATTTTCCTATTTTCTGGTAGGTATATGCTAAGTAAATTTCTGGCATTAAACTGGTAGAATTATGACAGGCCTGGAATTAATCATACAAATATTGTGTAGATCTATATGAGACACTAACATATTCACATGCCATCATCATGCTGTGCTGTTGGCTGCACTGCGAGGTGGGAGACGGGATCAGCGGTGAAAATGTTTCGGTTTCCGAACCAATCTGTAGATCTGGACAGGCGCGACAAATGGATCCAGAAAGTCGGTCGTTTTCCTGCAGCAGACCAGACTAGCTCACGTCCAGATGGTCTGTGGGAACCAAAGCCTCATGATAGAATATGCAGCAAGCATTTTGTTCAAGGTAATGTTAAACAGCTTAAATAGAAAATATATGATTGGACAGCTCACCTCACAGAGACTGTGTCGCCCCGTCATAAATTTGAGTTTAAATCAAGCTAACCCAAGCTGGAATAAGAAAACTCGTAAAACTTGTAAACAGTTGTAGTACAGACCAGAAAACTTGGTATGTAGCTTCCTTATGATGAGTGGATGCGCAAAGTTTATTTCGATTTGACCCTGGGTCATGGATTATCTCCCCTTTTTGGCTTAGAATTTGGCAATTTTGCCTTGTAAGTGGTAACACTTTTAAACCCTAATAGCTACACACGTGAAACTTGGTATGTAGCTTCCTTATGATGAGTAGATGCGCACAGTTTATACCAGAGACATCATCTGATACATTTTCTGGCAAACTAAACATTCATTCACCAGTACCACATTTTATATCAGATGTAAATTTCCACACTGATATCAGGGGCGATAACCGTGTTTCCTTAAAATGTCCAGACATTACTATTTATTCACTGTATTTTATTTTTTATGTGCAATGATCATACCTTATAATCTGTCGAAAATAATATTTTTTCAGGTGACACATTTAATTAGTATAAATAATTAAAACATGTCAAGCCTCATTTGCATATGAAAATAGCCTGATACCACCGCGCGTCACTATCAGTAAAATAAATATTACTAAATGATTATATCTGTATAGCGGGCACTCGTAAGTGTTAGACCTGGTGGAATAGTGACACAAGTATACACTTATTTAATTCCTAATAAGAACAGTTTGTGCCTACTGAGTGGGCATGTACCTTTAATATACATCCATATGTTCATTCTGTCGCCCACACATGTGGCTTTCATGTCAAATTACTAAGAAAATGCTTTTCTCCTGTTTACATAATTATATGTGGTGGTGACTGTAGAAACGTGGTTTTTGGGTTTTGTGACCAGTGTAGATCCAGATCAGCTAGTGCATCTGCAGTCTGATCAGGATCTGCACTGTTCGCCATTTCCATCAATGACACGCCTGTAATGCTTCTAACAAGCAATATGGATTGTTATCGGGCTACATGAGTATGCTATTTGATCAGGAGCTACACTTGTCACAAATTCCATAAGCCCCATTTCTCCAGTCACAACCATATATATATATATATAGCTGATGAAGCATACTCAAAGATCAATATGTTGTTGCAGGTAGACCTTCTTCAGAGGTAACTGATACAGACTATCTGCCAACCATATTCCAGCACACCCCTTTAAACAAGAAAACTCTACAAATGAAAGTGAACAGGTACAACCGTTTAAAAGACAGAGGAGAAAAAAAATCAAAATCTGTTGCTGCTATAGCTCTCATGAAATTATCCAGTTATGGTGAAGAATGTGTGATGGAAGTAGAAAATTTGGATACTGCCAGTAAAACGTGTGCATGCCAGGCTAGTGTCACGACTAAGGAAGTTGGGATTCAAACCGATCATTCACATGTACATGTAGAACATGCTGATAACTATATTTATGACCAACAAAATTGTACAATAAAGAAACAAGAAGATCTTATTAACACATTACTAATGATGAGCAAAACACTCAGTGATCAAAGCGTCGAACTACGCAATATAATAAATAATTTAAATGTAAAATTGTTATCACTGGAAATGGAAAACAAACACCTTGAAGAGAAGATCCGTGAAATGTTTAGTTACAAATATATTGAAAATGATGACGTAAAAACTAACTACTACACTGGACTGCCTAATTATTTAATATTCGAGACTGTGTTCATTCACACAGTAAAACATGTAAATAGAACAAGAACAATTATAACATGAATGATCATGTTATAAAAGAACGCTTTGAGTGTATGTTATTATTATTGAGGCCAACTACATGTTTGCAAGTAGCATGTAAAGTACTAGATATCAGGGTATGGGATCAGTGGTTTCCGAACCTGTTTTTCCGACGTGACGTATTCTGTGACGTCATTTTTACAGTAAATTTTCTTGAAACATTTTCCAAGCAAACGGACGGATTTCGATGATATGTATCACACCATAGAAGTGACATACCGGTTCGATGATATGTATGACACCATACATTCACGTTCTTTAGATTTATATTCACATCCATGGTAACCGATTCTTCGTCAAAACCAGAAAATTGTTAGATTAAAGCAAACTATACCATAATGCAAGAACTGGCATCATTAAACGAAGCTAATCTCCTCGCTGGCAGCCTTGATAATAAAAAAGTACTCCGTGACCTTGGGCGGTCGAACGTGGGTCATATGAGTCTACTCATATGCTAAACCATGCTCCATCCATAGACACACATTATGGTCAAATAATATCAAAATCGTGGAAGCAGTTCACAAGTTATTGATGAAATGTGTTACTAGCGTACGTACATACGTACGCAGTACATGGACTAACGATATACCAGCTCTTGCCTATCGGCGAGGGGATACTAATTGGCAACCTGTTAAGCATTACTGCGTTATGTTTCATTAAACTCTGTCTTTCCATTATAAAGATATTACATTCAACATCCTGCACCAACTTTAATTGACATGGCGCAATTTTAAATATTGCGCGGGCCCAATTTTCCCAATTTTAGTACTTTCCCCTAACAAAAAAACCCGACATCTAGTCGCACGCTGACTGAGCCGCGATCTATAAACTTACCCAGGGAGATTACATTGCAAAAATAGTGTAACGCGTCCACTGGCGGTTTGTTTCGGTGAGTCCGCACAGTACAACTGTTCAACAGTCCGACTTGGCAACGCCACCTAGCGACTTATCACCGGCACTGCAGTGCATGATATAAAAATCCTAAAACCATCAACTTCTAAACTGGCGTTTTGAAGAAAGTCATGAAATATGCAATCTTAAATTCGATAAAATTGATGCAGTACAATTTGAACGACGTTATAAGCCAAAGATATGAGTGCCAGAAATAATCCACATTCAGACACATGAAAATGTTTTGCCATTTCTCCATTTCATTGTCGAAACTCCAGACGGTTTTACAGAATGTAAAAGCCATAGAAAATGTATACTGGATATAAAATACTCCTACAAGCACCAATATGAACTTGTGAGTGAAATTCACGACAGGTCATACATTATATCGAAACAGAAATCATGCCTTGAAAAAGTCTGAGAAATATTACACACACACAAGTACACATTCAAACGGCTGTATGTCAAAAATTGTTCTGCGACTTTGCACTGCAGTGGAGTATCCAGATTCATGCAGAGGGGGTGTGAATTGTGAATGGAGTTTGGAAGGGGTGCGAGAACATACATTCAATTTCTTCCATTGTAGTGATTTTCACATATATTATACAGGTAGTTATTTCCCCCAGAAAACGTAGGTTAAAGTAAAAAAAAATACACACCTGACCAAATGTTACGGGATGCAATTACACACCATGTCACTGGACTTTGTACTGTACACCCACTGGTGAATCCATGTGACAAGTGTTTTGTATGATGTGGTGTTTGTGAATGAGCTGATAAGAACAAGTGTCGTGCCTTTGCACTTAATGACTGGGTGCCAGACATCCTTCAGCAAAGTTGCAAATCATGATTTGAATTGGGGTCCCATCTGTTTGGCACAAAGTGTTCTTTATAGGAATTAAATATTAAATAAGTATAATTGTGTAACTATTCCAACAGTTTTCAAAATACGAGTGCCCGCTACACAGAAATATAGTAATATTAGGTTTACTGATAGGTTGTATCATCGTGCTATTTTGATTGTAAATGAGGCAGGTCATTTTTAAATTATTTATATCAACTAAATGTGTCACCTGAATAAATATTTGTATTGACTTGTTACAAAATATGATCATTGCACATCAAAAGATAAATAGAGAGAATAAATAGTTGTTTCCATTAACATTTTAAAGAGTCAATGTTATCGCCCTTGATATCAAAGTGGCAATTCAAGCTTGATGTAAAAATAATAATAATGTAAAATTAACATGGTTGATATGATTTTTTTAAGAATTTTACCAAATTTTCTACGACGGCCATCTTGGATTATGCGACAACCTCCATTTTAACAAATATGAAATGCTTCACCACGCACCACAACTGTGAAGTCTGACCAGCGTCGGCCAAACGGTACATGAGAAGAAGACGAAATCTATAATTAAAGGATGACCTGTCAGCGGCCATCTTGTATGATGTATCATCCGATTTTTGACAATACCCACGATACCTTCGATTTGATATATATCGGGACCATATTAGGTCAAATTTGAAATATCGCCATGTGCCAAATACAAAATCAATGCGTGAAACAAAAGGAGAACACTGGAATATTAGTGAGGCAAGAGTTGTGATAACATACAAAAAGGAATTCCAGTTATGCTCGGGACACAAAATCAGTACATGTATCCGAAAAAAACAAAAGAAATCAGTACATGTATGGTAAGATATGTTATTCTTGCTTTTAAGGACTATGAAGTTTCAATTCAATCTGACTTACGGTTGCAGAGAAATTGTTTACTTAAAACTTTAACGCATATATTTCAAAACATTTAACGCAAGTTTCAAAGTAATTTCACCTTCACTGTGTGCATGAAAGCCGTATGAGTGGGCTATAGAATGTTTGTTTAATGGTGTTTAACGGCCTATCAACAGCTATGGTCTACTAATAATTTCATCGAGAAAAATAAGTCAGCCCTGAAATTAGAATAACCTGACCTGATGTCAGGTCCATACCACACCAAAGTCACTTGGCCCCTTTCCCTAAAAAAGGATTGCGAATAATCGTAATACTCACACAAGAGATATAACCAGATTCAACTGTCACATACAAAATGCCAAAGACGTATGTGAGGGCCAAACCAGGTCTCCAGTCGGATTTCCGGTAAGGATGAATCGCGATTGTTAAATTACCCATCACATGCACCCACCAGGGCTATAGAAAGAAAATATTGATCTTCTAACTTCATAAAGAAGTATATATATGAAGTTTCAAGTCAACCCGACTTGAGGTTGCAGAGACATTGTGTACTTAAAAACTTTGACATGTTTGATGCAAATATTTCAAAACTTTAAGTAATTTGACCTTGTGCAGGAAAGCCACATCGGTGTGCTACAGTATAAAAAATATGGACGACTATAAAGAAGTACGGTACATGAAGATTCAACTCAATGCGATTTACGGTTACAGATATACCGTAATGGGTTACCCCAAAATACCTTTAACGCAAATTTTCTCTACGGATGGACGAAAATACAAAAACTATAAATACACTCGACATACTTTGTATGCCTGGTATGAATCATGATTGAAGGCACTGTGTTACAGATGATGCCTCAATATGTTGTTTGTCACATCATGCACTGCAAATGACCAATATCAACCAATTGCACCATTTCATTCGAAGTCAAATTTCGAAGTCGAAATTTATTGTAGCACATGTAATTTGTTACAAGTTTGACCATTGGGCATTGATTTCAATTATAATCATGATAATAGCACAAAAATACATCATTAATTCGTAAATTTTCGTTTCCCTTCGAAAGTCTACAAAGTTTGTCTTTGGTCTATTCTGGATGTTTCAAGTAAAATCCTTTATTGCGAAGATAACTGAAACCATGTGAAACCAACCAAATATAGACTTTATATGACTGTGGACGTTAAACAGAAATTTATGAATCAAAGATTGAATGCAATACCTTAAATGTTAATCATTCTAGATTGGCGGTAGGATTTTTAAATTTGCTCAATATGTGTCTGTGACTGGAGAAATGGGGCTTATGGGATTTGCGACCAGTGTAGATACACATATCCGCACAGGATCTGCACTGTTCACCATTGCATCAATGAAATCTCCATCATGCTTCTAACAAGCCACATCATTATCAGGCTACAGGAGTGTACTATTTGATCAGGAGCTACACTGGTCACAAATCCCATAAACCACATTCTCCTGTCACAGCCACCGGTTAAAGTAACGGACCAATACCTATAAATACATTAAATATACCTAAAAGCATCAATAAGTGAAATAAAATAGGCTAAAACAAATTATTTACTCCCATATCACACATGGAGTAAATACATTTTGTTTAGCTTATTTTTCTCTCACTTATGATGCTCTTAGGTATATTTAATGTATTTATAGGCCATGGTCCGTTACTTCAACCTGAGGTCACAGCCACATATGTGTAAAAGCATAGTAAATATATTTCTGACCATTTCAATATCTAGTCCTTCGAGTGTCACATAATCAGAAATGTACAAATGTCATTCTGTCCACCACAAGAATGAGTCACCGATTCAAAAAATATTGACAAATCTTAAAACTGCACAAGTCAGATTTGTGTGAATAAGATTCATTCTCAATTCCATCAACACAAGAAGTAACATGTCTTCACGACACATCCTTTCAACAGGTTGATTAGTGATTAGAGCAGAAATCAGAGTTAAGAACCACACAAACACTGCCGCTGGCATGGATGGTACTCCGGTTAAATGGTTAATTTTTTGTAACTGAACTTGTCTTTCTCAAGCTCTTCCTCGAAGGTTATATTTTCAGATGTCGCTGATCTTAAGATGATGACAGTCTGTCATGGCGACACTATATTTTGCTTCGTGTAGGTCAGGAACTGGATCAGTTCCCATTTCGCGAGTGTTTGGCAACTTGTTGCCCAGGTGGAGTTGTGTCTTCGGGCAGCGATTCTTCTGGTGGCCTTTGTCCTTCAACAGCAGAATGAGAAACAATTTCCGCCTTATCTGCTTCTTCTGAAACCGCCCATATACTATCTCAATAGCCCTGCTGGTGTCTGCCTCGACTGCAGGGTGAAGTTGAAGAGGCTCGATGAATAATCCAGATGGCTAAGATCTGTAGACGGCTTCCCTGAAACAAACAATCAAACACTATTATGTACATGGTTAGCCTTTTATTGAATTTCTTACCAGTATTAACCATTACTCAGCAAATGACCCCGCAACTTTCCAACATGAAACAGTGCTTAGAGAACTACATCCCACCCGGGCATCAAACTCACAACACTTGGATAAATGTGGTAAGCGAGTAAGCCACATTGTTCATAGTTGTGAACAGTAACTCTTGAAATCTACAACCGTACTGTCCGCAGCAGAGTTACGTTTCCATTCATAGTCTTCCTCTGCAGAATAGTGAATAAGAGATCTGGTTCGCAAATTACATGTAGCAGCTAAAGTTGGGGTCCTATCCACAGGTTGAAGTAACGGACCGAGGTATATATATGTGTGTGTTACAGAGGGAGTAACAAAACTTTTTTTAGCTTTTTTTTTCGTTTATGGACGCTTTTAGGCGTATTTAATGTATTTATAGACCTCGGTCCATTACAATGTACTTCAACCTGTGGTCCCATCTAGTAGGCATAACAGTTTGCCTATAAGAATTAAATAAGTGTATAATTGTGTAACTACGGTACATGTATTCCGCCAGTTTTAAAAATTACGAGTGCAGGCCCACTATACACATATAATCATTCAGTAATATTGATTTTACTGATAGTGACTCGCGGTGGTATCAGGCTATTTTGATATGCAAATGAGACATGACATTTTTAAATTATTTATACCCATTAAAGTGTCGCCCGAACAAATATTTTTATTGACACATTATAAAGTACGATCATAGTGCACATAACAAAACTAAGCAGACAGAATATAGTTTCCATTAACCTTTAATGGAAACACGGTTATCGCCCCTGATATCAGTGACGAAATTCACGTTTCATACAAAAAGAAAAAGTACATGTATATTTTCACGTACATGTACAAATGGGGGGAAAATCCCAAAATCAGAACTTAATATTTACAATAACAAAAACTATATATTCAGCGCTGAAATCAGAATAATCCTGGTCCGATACCAGGTCCTCGCCACACCAGAATCACTTGGCCCCCCCTCCCAAAAGCAGCAGGATAAGTAAATAATCTTACTACTTTTATAATGGGCAATAACCCAATTCAACTCCAAGGTAACAAAAGAGCCAAAGATAAAAATGTACTGAAGGGTCAAACCAGGCAAATAGTGATTCCTATATGGAGGAACCACTACCGTTAATTTAAGTCGTCTCGTTCTCCCGACCACCACCCACGTAAAGTTTTGTATTACTTTTATAATAGCTTTTTTTTTCAGATGGAAAATATACAAATTAGGTCACAATTAACAACTAAAGTGTAAATCAGATCTGATTAGCTATTCTGTAGAGGAAGCCTACGTATATCATTTATTTGTTTGTTGGGGTCTAACGGCCTCCTAACAGATGCGGTCATTTAAGGCCGGGTCAATGGGTTTAGTAATAAATCCCATTACCTGTACAAGTACATGTTCAAGTACATGTACAAATGGGGGGAAAATCCTAAAATCAGAAATTAATATTTACAATAAAAGAACTATATACTCAGCCCTGAAATCAGGATGATCCTGGTCTGATGCCAGGTCCTCGCCACACCAGAATCACATGGCCCCTCCCAAAAGCAGTAGGATCAGTAATAATCTTACTACTTCTATAATGGGCAATTACCCAATTCAACTCCCATGTAACAGAAAGAGCGAAAGATGAAAACGTGCATGAGGGCCAAACCAGGCAAATCGTGATCCATACGTATTACTTTTATAATATTTTTTTTCAGATGGAAAATATACAAATTGTGTCACAATTAACAACTAAAGTGTAAATCGATCTGATTAGCTATTATGTAGAGGAAGCCTACATGTATGAATGGAATAGTAACTCTGCTACAGACGGTACAGGAGTAGATTGCAAGAGTTATTGTTCGCAACTACAATAACATGGTTCAATAATAATGAGACATCAGTGATTCGATATTTTATGTACATATTGGTGTCGTTTTTTCTAGTTTCGATGTAGAACCAATAATTCATTAAACTGTGTTTATTCCATTGGGTGACAGTCCAGTTGTTACATTTATAACAGTATAGCCAATTGTTCTCGTCATTTTTTTAATTTTATTTCCACTTCAAGGGACCAGGGTCTCAGAAATGTAATTTCCGTTATGTACATTTACATGACGTAAATATAGCTTTACATTTACATTTTTTCTTTTCAACGGCATAAAACATACAACTGAAGGGGCAATCTATTTAGAAAAGTGTCAAGAATATGGTAAGCTAATTGTTATTAGTGCGAAACAGAGAAATTTAGTAGCAAGTTGTGGAATTTCTCATTTATGGCAACCCAACATGTATTTAATATGAATCAGTAAAGTTAAGCAAAACAAAATAGCTTGGCAACTAACAGAATGCCGTGTTTTACCACATGTACCAAACATCGTTATATACATGGTATTATACATAGTTTCTTTACTGAAAAAAAATATAATTTTCCTTATAAATTGTGTGATTTGTCAGTAAATTACACCGGGACACCAGATGTACATAAAATATAGAATCACTGACATACATATCTGTACATGTATCAAACCAATGAAAACTGACATTCTGATCTGCATATAAAAAATGTCATTTCGGCCAATTCTGCGCACCGGCTAATGCACAATTCACGTAATGTTTTGCCCAGCTTTAATTACGTCAAAATAAATTATGTTGATTTTGGAATAAATCAGCTGATTAACGGTATACTAAGTCACAATTTTATCCCATTCCGATAGTCTGGTAAAAAGTTATTCAGAACATGGTCAAAATGATTAGTGGTCCTGCTTACTAAATTAATAGATCAACAACAGATCTGTTAAAAAAAGCTTCATAAACCAATAATACACATGCAAATATACCGACATTGGTTATTATTTTATTCCCGTATTATTCGCAAAACTCAAGGACAAAATCGACTGATATTTTGATCAAATTTGGCTGGGTCTCCGCTAGGCGGATACAGATAATAGACGACAGATGAAATAGTAAAAGCCATCTGTTTAGCCGTGATTATCTTGGCTAAGAACTGCCTTGAATGTTCAGGAAATTTAGACTGAATATGGACATTTTCACGAAAATTATTATTAGGTGTGCAGAATTAACAGACACGATTGTAATCCCACAAACATACAGTCTCCACCCCCGCCCATATTTCGCGAGGTCACCCCAATGAATAAGCAAAGAAGTCCCTCATCACCACCCCAGACCAAACATGGGTACCCTGTGTACAAATAAATTTTAGGAAGCCCACCCATTGCAATACAAATACTTATTACAAATACTGCATTTCAATTTTTTTTACTTGTTTGGTCACTGTTGTTTTAGTTTTCTAAATCGTGTAAACACGTGACTTTCTGAAAACACTTGTCTTAAGAAAACAACATGAATAATCAGACATGTAAAATATTGGTGTGTGCAAAGCCACATACACGGTGCGAAGCCGGGTACACTTACTTATTAAAGAAAATACTGCACCGGCCTATATTCATGATATTTCGGGGAAAAGTCACCGCTGTGCAAAGCAGTGTACCTGGATTCGCACACCTCAATTTTTTACTTATTTCATCACTGTTGTTACAGTTTTTATAAACACATTTGACTCTCGTGGGGGGGGAATGAAAGTAGTGTCTTTTTTAAGTGCTAAAAGCCTATACTATATAGACAATAGATAACAGATAACAGATAATAGCCTAAATAGATAATGAATTGACTTGTTGGACTGAAAACATATATTCAAAGTGAATCTACAAGTATCGAGGTGCCACAAACACACAGAGTCCGAGAGATGCACCATAAATTAGCTATTTAAACAACACTTGTGGAAACAACATTGGTCGCGAAAACCAATGACTCGGCACATGCATGTAGGCAATGTTGAATATCCCCCACCCACTTGAATTCATGTTAGATTGAATACAATGGAATTATTTTAGTAGCCCTGTGGTTAAAAGTGCTGTCGAAGTCAGCACGATTCAAATATTGGTCAACAGTAATAAAGAAATAATTCCTACCTGAAACGAATGTTTCGTGTCTGGCAGCTGGTAGACTTTAAAATGTAGGTCAATTATTGATGCGTCTTGGCTGTCGCCGTATTGTCCTCTCAACTTTAGCAAATTTGCAGAAATGTACGTCTGTAGCATTCACAAATCGTCGAGTACACAATGAGTATCTGTATTTCCGTATTTAGAGCTTATCAACAATGAAGACAGCAATAATGACACGATGGCTTCGACCAGTACGTGTAATGGCAATATGACCAATCATTGTATTATTACGCGTTTGGCAGGACACGAAATATAGTATGACGTCACAATGAAAATAAAATCGCATTTAACAACAAATAGCTGACTTTTTAAACGTAAATTTGTTATTGGTTGGTATATTACATTAAAAAAAGTGTCCTGTGTCCAATAAATTGGACACATGACACTATGGCGTTTAGTAAACAGGTTCAAATATTGACTCTATATGTGCCGGACGTTCTAAATGAGGCTCCATACGGGATAATCTATTTAAACTAAATTTCATTGGGAAGCTATTTTTTTGCAAATTACATGCGTATTATTATTTTAATATAACCTATCAATGTTTACAGGTGTTAGCATGTTTCAATATTGAACTAACATATAGCTTGTTGGTATTGGCACACTTTCATTTTACGAAGTTTCCCGCAGCGAACCCCATTCGGCCCATCGACCGATTGTAATTATAGAACGCCTGTAACTATTCACGAGAATATAGGCGTTCTATGAAAAATACAAAATTGAATTTGAAAGACGAAATGTTCATGACCTTGATGAAATTACGGCACAATCCAGGAATGCAAGATCTGGCCTACAGATTTGGTATAAGTAAGGCTTCGGTGACTAACATATTTCATGTTTGGCTAAATGCCCTATATTCATCTCTAGGAGGACTTGTTACATGGCCACCACTTGACAAGGAACTGCAGCTACCTGAAGTGTTTCGGAACAGTAAATTCAAAAAAGTACGCTGTATTATCGACTGTACAGAGGTATTCATTGAACGTCCAACTGCTCTGAAAGCACGTGCACAGACCTATTCAAACTACAAAAAAAACATAACACCATCAAAATTTTGATAGGTATCAGTCCATCGGGTGCTGTGACATTCTTATCAGAGTGCTGGGGAGGACGGGTGAGTGACCGGAAAATAACAGTTGAAAGCGGCCTGCTAGATCTGTTTGTGCCAGGTGATGTTGTGATGGCTGATCGTGGCTTCAACATGAAAGATGATTTTGCCCAACGCAGTGTAGAATTAATTGTGCCGGCCTTTACTAGAGGCAAACAACAGCTGTCAGCACAGGAAGTTGAAGAATCAAGACAGATGTGAAGAGCGAGAATTCACATTGAACGGGTCATTGGTCGGATAAAGGATTTTAACATCATTAGTGGGCCAATGCCCATAACATTTGTGAAGGGAAAGGGCACTTGTAAAACGATTTTGCGAGTTGTGAGTGGTGTAGTTAACATTAATCCACCATTGCTTTAGCCAGTACATAGTTGCTAGCATGTGGTACAAATTTGTAAACAATAAGCATGATAAAGCCAAGTTATTCATGATAATCGCAGAATATGACTGTCAGAGTATCATTTATGGCCAAGCAATTTAGATGAAGAAGAAAGTAAAAATATAGTTTGTTAGATGTGGTAGGCAATCAAATGATTAGGGTAAAAATAAGATGAACACAATAGAATTGAGGAACATGCATACAATCCGATACAAGCTGGTTTCATGGAGAACGCTAAGCAAACCTTCAATGTTCCCCACATGGAATGGAATGGTGCTTAACGGCCCATCAACACAAAAAAGTATTATTTAGGGCCAATCAATGTAGATGAAGAATGAAGATGAAGAATAAATCCCCACATGGAATACCTCTGTCAGTTTAATATTAACAAGAGATGTTTTATCGTACATCAAACCGAAATATGTTAGTCACCTTAAATGTACATGCCAAATCAAGGGACCCATGTTAATCGCCGAACACAACTACCAGAAAATATAAATTGCAAGTGTGGTTATAAATATTTTAATCTTGTACAACCAGTACCTGTGCACATGAGAAATAAGTACTACTTTATGGACCACCTACTAAGAAAAGCCATCTTTCGGACCCTGATAATAACTTTACTATTCCAGTCAACATTTTAATTGAAAACTGTTATTCATGACCACAACCAATATTTGATTGAGAGAATGGCAGCAAGCATGACCCAACGGGATGCACAGGCTAATCTGGGACTATGCTGGTTGCACATGTCGAAAGGTACCTTTTCTCATCCGGTGGCCCATATATAACATCATTACATGTACCAAACTCCCTCTATACATTGATATTACACATTTTGGACGAATATCTGCATTGTTATGTCTGGGAAATCATTTCATGTGCCTGAAAAGTTTAAAATTGACATGCAGGGGTGGATCCAGCATTTAAGTTTAGGTGTGGATCCTCAAATGTAAATGAAACGCACATGATAGGTAACTTTCCTAACATCTGATCATAAGTTGATTCAAACATGATTGCTTATTGCTTATTAAATGTGATGGTATATGTTGCTGTGACTGGAGAAATGGGCCTTATCATTATCGACCGTTTCATTGATGGAAAGGCGAACAATGCAGATTCTGATCTGACTGACTGCTGATGCACAGGCTGATCTGGACCTACACTGGTCACAAAACTATCTTACTATGTACAACCCATAGATCAGTTGCATCTCTTGTAGCGTTTGACACAGATGTCAAACAATGACATATACACTAATAAAACTTAATATAACATGTTCCAAAGATAATTATTTACAATGTGCTTTCAATTATCGCATGCCAAAGTATACAACATGTTTGATGTATGGGTTATCATCAAAAATGTTGTGTAATAAATAGAAAAACATGCTACTGTCATTTAACATCAAGTTTACCTGACTCGGCTCTGTAACGGTAATAATTCCTTGATAAGCCTTGGAATTCATACGCGTTTCCTAGCCTTGACTAGTAAACTTGATATTACATGAACAGAATTTGAACTACATGTAAAAACGTGTGACTGTATATCAGACACACCATGTGATTTTACATGATAAACAGAATGACATGCTAGTTTATTTTTACATCACGTTTATCAGGCTTGGTAGGAATTCTTCGGCAAGCCTTGGAATTCATACGTGTTTCCTAGCCTTGTCGGGTAAACTTGATATAAAAAAACACACCTCCTGGTATTCTCTATAAAGTTGATCAAGTTAGGCTCGGAAATAGTATGAATTCCTCAACAAGTCTCGGAATTTTATGCGTTTCCAACCCTTGCAGAAAAATACTTTAATAGTATTTCCATACAACTGGTATGTTGGATGAGACTTTAAACTGTGGTCCTTCTATATATGACCTTAGCTGTTGCTGGGATGTTAAACACTTTCACATTTTTCCTACCCTTGCCTGGTAAACTTGATAACACATGAACAGAATGTTGAGCTAGAACGCATGTGTGATTTGTCAGTATATTGACGGACGACAGTATTCCACAGACATTTATTCAGCTTTCCTTTTTTTGGTTATTTTGGTATAAATGTTGAAATTTCTTCAGTTCCACATAATAATTTATGAGTTAATACTTCAGGCAAAACACATTTGCTGTAGAAATTAGACAGCTTCTTGATCATCAGTTGGAAAAAGTGAACATCCAAATAAATTCTCTCGACATGTAAACCTTTAGGGGTAAAGCACACAAAGTCGCAATAGTCAAGATCACATATACCCATCTGACCCTGCACTTGGTAAAAATATGGATGGTTGTATTTGAGAGCACCGTCACAAAGGCCGTAATCATAGGATCATGCTCTGTCAGACAAAATGAATCATCCACAACACTGCATGGAGAAGTATCCCTGTATTTGAATGGACATTTGATTTCCACCACAGCCCTTACCACAACAGTCGCACTGTACAAATCCATCTGGGCTAGTACCTAGATATGGATGAGAATCACTGACAACAAATCCTGCCTTCGAGACGCTGATGTTATTGTGGGATTTTTAAGAAAATTCAACATATTGTTTCATAGCAACATTTTCATGATCAGTACCCCATTTTCTCGCAGTGGTGGACACATTCGTACCATAAACAATCTTTTTCAACAGTGATACAGACGGATTTTCTGAAGCTGTATGCATCGCAGCATAGAAGTTGGAGCTTGTAACTCTTCCAGCTCTATATGTGTGCCAAAGTCCACTTTCAGCTTGCTTACGTATAACACGTTCTAGCTCAACATTCTGTTCATGTGATATGGATGACATAATTTTACAAAGAGTATCGTTACATGTTATTTCAATTTGTTCTGAACTAAAAGTGGCATAATCTTTGTTGTATAAAGTGAACAAGTTCAATGGAAGGTTGTCTGGTTTTATGTCGCTCGGTTTTGGGGTCAATAACTGTGAAAACAACAGCGTCCGGAGCACATTTCCTCAGGTCTTTCAATAGAGCAGTCGGGTCGTCTAATGGCGGGTCCACGTGCACATGTACCAGGCTGGGAGCCTTCTTTACCCGAGATGGCTTATCAAAGTTGATCTCAGTCAATGGAGCCGGCTCTAACTGAAAAAATACCGAAGAAAACAATTGATGGATAGTGGTGGTGAAAAAAATATTTAGATACATAATAAAAGAATGAATCACAAGACTGTAGTTGAAGGTAAAAGTAGTAAGATTAGTACTAATCATATTACTTTTATGGAGCGGGGCTAAATGAAGCTGGTGTGAGGACCTGGCACCAGATCAGGTTATTTCAATTTCAGGGATATATAAAAAAATAAATTATGTAAATATTCAGTTCTGATTTTGGTATCCCCACCCGACCCAGCGGCATGGGCATACAGGTGCAATGTAGGATCTGATCCGATTATTGGGCAGTTTTAATGATGGGTTTCATTCTTACCGGAACCTGATATCTGCATGGTTTGGCCCTCGTGTACATTTTTGGCTTTCCGGTATACAAGAGTTGAATGATGTTATGCCCATTATAAAAGTAGTAAGATTAGTACTAATCATATTACTTTTAGGGTAGGAGTGGGGCTAAGTGACTCTAGTATGGCGGGCATAGGGTGAGGTTATTCTAATTTCAAGGCTGTATATATATATTTTAACACCATTCTATAAATAAATTGACCGTGTTAACCCGGCCTAAAATTACTTTAGCTGTTGACACGTTGTTAAACATGTTTAAAGAAATGAGCAATGCAAAATCAGAATTTTCAATAGTGACCCTTTGATGCATATTGACCTATGGAATTTGCATTAGATTTTTAAAAAAAAAACACCAGTATTTTTTCTGCAAATAACATTGAAGTGGACGAAATGTTCAGCGCAAAATTGAATATAGAATTTAAACATTTGCTGTAAAAACAATCACTTTTGACTTAATTTACAAGAAAAATATCTTTTTGCGATTCTTCATCTGGTCGATGGATCTTTTGACCCTTGGATTTATGAGACTATTGAAAATTGCTGATTTAATTGTTAATATGTTCCTAAATGAAAAAAAATAAAACAGTTCACAAATGATTTGCGGCTGTGACTGGAGAAATGGGGCTTATGAGATTTGAGACCAGTGAAGCATGTGATCAATAAGCACACTCCTGTCGACTTATAAACAAAATAATCTAAATTGATTGTTAGATGCATGGCGGGTGTTTCATTGATGGAATGGTAAACACTGCAGATCCTGATCAGACTGTGCTGATCTGGATCTACACTGGTTGCAAACCCATAGGCCCCATTTATCCAGTCACTACAACAATTATGTACATATAATAATAAATATAAGACTTAGTTCAGAGCGACAGTCAAATTTATTTGTATGCAATATTCATGATATTGATACATGTAATAAATATATTGAACAAACCTTCTTCACGTATGTCTGGTTCCACTGGCAGGGTAGAGAGGTACATGATGTCTGCTGACGGAGTCGAACACTTGCCTCGACCTTGAATAGTATGGCAGCCACATGGGAACACACTTCACCAAGACTGAAATTATAATCAGTACATGTTTAACTTCTAGTACAATGTAGAGTGTGAAATGGCTGAAAAGTGAAATATTTGAAATGCTTTACTAACCCTAACTTTAACATGTGCTTCATCCTTACCAGAATCCTGACGCCACAATAGAATCCGGTTATAACCATTATAAAGTTGTAAGATTAGTACTAGGTACTATTACTATTTTAGGGAGTGGGGCTAAGTGATTAAGCGAGCACCTGGCACCAGGTCAGGTTATTCTAGAATTGCAGGGCTGAATATATATTTTCTGTATACATTCACTTCTGATTTTGGGATTTACCGTGAGCTCATACAACACATGACAAATACATAGAGGATCGTACACGAGTGAAGATTTAATATGATATTTATTAATATAAATATATTGATATTATTTATTTCTATGAAATTTCGAGGATATCATCATGCAGTGTTAGACACTAACATATTTGTCCACGGATCCCAGGAATCCCTTAATATATGGATCAATAGCATTTCCCCTCAATTTCAGGAATTCATCACACAAATCAGGGATCAACGGCCACCCTGGACAATATTAGTGTCGAACACCAACTATGCCAAGTGTTTTTTATGAAATCAGTTAAAGAGTTTAATAAATATATTAAATCAACTCAAGTGTTAGATTATTTTTATTGCATAAGAACAGTGATACCTTGAGGATGTCATAAAACCTGATTTTGTAACAAGCTCATTTGCATATTTATTACACTAGTGTAATATGAATTGTATTATACTGAGTTAGTACACTGCGACACAGACCTACAATCTGTGACTGCGAGTGCCCATTGTATGCACATACATTCATATACATACATATCAAGGCTTACGGAAGAATTTATGTGACAATGAAGTCCATGATAGCAAACAAATATTGGATTTGTGACCAGTGCAGACCCAGACCAACGTACATTTTTAATTGGCGAGTGGGTAGCGGGCAAACCCACGTGTTTTCGACCGACCTATTTCCCACTAGTCGGAAATAAATGTCTGTCGCGCCTAATATTTCCAACAATTTACATCTACTGCCAGTACTGGTGTATTACAAAATACATACCCAGCCATGCAGGTACAATGTCCGTCCGACTCCCTGATGGCGACCCATGACTTGTGTGCATCTTGTGACACACCCTGCGAGCGGAGGACTTTTGCTTTGATCACAGTGTAGCCAGATCCACTGCTCCTGTGCTCACACGTCTGCACCCAACCGTCAATGTAGAACGCATATGCTTCCAGTGAACGATATGCACGCATGTTGTCACGAGTGAAAGGCCCCGGCGTATCAACAAAATAGCAGTAAATGTCTCCATACTCGACTGCTGGCCATAAAGTTGGATTATCCACCCACTTTGTGTCACTGTGTGTTCGCCTTTCCCATGAAATATATGGATCATCGGCATCAGGATCAGTAAATCCTATCGCTCGTAACTTCTGCACGTACCGAGACTGTTTATCAAAAGATAAACTCTTCAAATAAGCACTCATTATTGTAATAATTCGCTTCGCTTGGTTCGACTTCCTGGTTCTTCTTGCCCTACAGGCTAATGCGCATGCGCGGTGTTCTATGTGCGCGCATCCGTTGTCAAGCGGTCAAAGGTCACTGAATTGGTCTATTGACTGGATATCAACAATGTTTCACGCCACTGTGTTTCACGGCACATACGCACTGTGTTGACGGGATAATACCCATTACCTCACCACCCTGTGGTCGTAACGTAAAGTTCGACAACAAGTGGGTGGAGTAATGGGATCACAGACACAACTGGCTGCTGTAGAGAGGTGGCAGCTGTAGGGAGATTACATATGTAGGCACTTATCCATTTGGGATATAAATTATTGGCTGTTACAGAGAGGGGGCTGTTGTCGCGAGGTGGCCGTTCAGGGAGGTTCGTCTCTATTTTTCAATAATGATGTTTATATCGATTCGTTCACCAGGGGCTCTGGTTTAACTAAACTTCGTACGACTAAAATGTCCGTAAGTGCAAACGTATGGTAGTCACAGAAACAATGTTTTCTTGTAAACAATTATTGGATGTACATTTATTGAGCATGCAGCCTATATTCAATAAATGTAAATCCATCTATTGAAATGTCCAGACAATCCTAAATTTGCACTTACGAACAATTTAGTCGTGGGTAGTTTACTGAGCCATACTTGCGTGCTATGCGATCACAAACAGACATTATCACCCGAGATAAATGACTAAGAAACTCATCAAAAATAAGATCAGATGTGTGTTGTTTGTGTTCGGTTTAGAGGGGTTCCACTGTACCCAGCTTGATTATATACAAACAATATCTCGTGAGTAACGGACCAAAGTCTATACATACATTAAATATACCCAAAAGTATCAATAAGCATTGCTTACTCCCTGTTAGAACACTTTACGTTTACTTTACAGGCAATTTGTTTTAACAGGGAGCAAACGAAAGTCTTTAACTTATTTATTTTTCACTTATTGATACGTTTACGTATTTTAATGTATATCTAGGCCTTAGTCCGTTACTTCAACCTGTGTAGTTAGTGTTATATTTTGGCTTTTTGTGGAGTGCTAGTGGAAATATCAAACATGTGTAGGGGAAGCAACTCCTGTCCATGCTTACAATAGTATAGGCTGCGGTTGTTTCCCTTACACAAACTATTTAGCTAACACGAGTTATCTCCCACTCTAACTGTCACGCCAGGATGACAGTCTGGGATTGTTTATTGATGGGACGGAACACCAAGCACGTTGTGGAAAGAGACAACAAGGTATACAGTTACACTGATGATGTATGTATAAATTAAATATACACAAATAATGAAAGTTTAAGACAGTACGGATAACGTTCTCTCGAGGTTTCACTCAGGCACAGTCACACAACCAAGCACAGTCACGATTCTGCAACAGGTAAGTATCGTATACCAATGTTCATCACGTTCAAGATCCGAACTTAGAGTTTCTGTTATCCAACTCGGGTTTCCGCCATGATGACGGTGACTTTTTATGACGTCGTTAAGTTACTTTGAATTATTGTATAAAGACTACTTGGGCGGATGGGGTCAATATATCACATGGGTGGAAGTCCTTCGAGATTCATCTCGTCCTTGGACGGAATGACGTCACCGGAATACCCCGCTCGTTACTCCCTGGTCCACACGGAGCAGAGTCCCCGCTGGTACACGGTGTCGTGTAGTGGACCCCAGAATAGTATCGGTACAGCGTACTGGTTCTACGCGATTACAACAGATAGACGTGCCGTCGCTGGTTGCTGGCTGGCTGGCTGGCTGGCTGGCTGACTGGGACTACAAAACACCAACGGTGTTGTTAACACAATGTAACGTGTTATAGTCTTCATAATAGTCACAGTAGTGCACATGAAATCATTATTATGATTGCATGGCAATACTAAGCAACCTCATAAATTACAATGACAAATCATGATAAATTGCAATGTACACAAAGATATTTTTACTATAGACTCTAATCAGAGTTTAGGATTCCACAGGCTGACCTAAAGCAGCAGTGATTGCAATAAATTATACTTCAAATCATGTCCTTATTACAGCTTACTGACGTATAAATCAGTGCATTTAGAGCAGAAGTGTCTGATCTGGTCTATCCTGGTCGCAATAGCATTTTCACTATTTACAATTCACTGTGAACGTACATGACTTAATAAAATGAATATACAGTCGACTTGGATTGGAGTTTTACATTTTTCCAACATAGAGTGAATGAAAGTAATCCAGAAAATTCATGTTACAATTGTTACATGTTAAAATTGGCAATATGCTCATGTATTGTACAAGGCGCAGGACTGCTATTTGACCGTGAATCGTAATATAAAATGCATAGCTAAATTTTAGTAAACATTTCAATCGTGTTCGACCTTCGTTTACAAAGGGAATAAATTGCTATTGCAAATAGTCGGAGTGACATGCAAAAAAACAACACATGAGAATAATATGCCATTACAATACTCACGGAATGCTCCCACATGCGAGACTTGTAATCGTTATCATTTACACGTAAGCACGAATTATTAATGATTCAGTTTGATTTGATCATGGGAGATAATCTACACCAGCGGATACATGCCATGCGGCTTTTATTGACCAAGCATTTGGATATATAGAGGATACGCTAATAATGCGGTGAATTGCCGGTATTGGCATGAGTCAGACGTTTTTTGCAGCATTTGAAAGTAAATAATAAACATATGTACTTACCAGTTCCCAGTGAATGCTTATGTCCCAAAGAGTTCACAAGAATGGTTGAATGTCCGACTGCTAGAATATGATAGTTTATATACATACTCTAGTGCATAAGTTTCCTACGATTGTCCGCCTGGCAATATAAAAACTATGTGCCAACGTTTTGCTTACAATTCTGCGTAAGTGGACTAATGTTCTAACAGTCAGTCTAGCTCATGAGATAGCTGGCGAATTAATCTGAAATAATTCAGTCATCAGTAGATATGACCTACTCGGTATTCAGGCTAGCATCCAAGTCTGCATAAACAGTGTAAATCACTCAGATATAACCGGTGCAAAATCCAATACTGGTGGTCCGTGCACGGTTTCAGATAAAAAGCTATTCTCTCCAACGGTGTATTCCAAGGGAGCGATATTTCACACACGAAGACCTATTCGATAGTCGTTACCAGACTATTTGATTATTGTGCTCTATACTAGTATTGTGTGATCCGTGTTACAAATAATGGATGATAAAGAACACAGTCGGCTACAATTATTGACACTGACTGTGTCTCAGCTCTTTGATACCTGCTTGGCAAATGCATGGAGAAGCTGGGATGCAGTCAAGGGAGAGAGAGAACTATGAAGCGACATCATAGAAGCTGTGCGCAACACGTGGTAAAATTTAAAGAAGCTAAATAAAGAAGATTTTATCGTTCGAACTCTTGAAATATACATTCCCCTCAGCCAGCAAATCCTACGGAATTCCTACAAGGTGGAGAATCTAAGGTTTAAACAATGGATGTCACAAATCCATTTCGAAATCCGTTCGAATCAGACGCCCATTTGAATCCCACAAATCTGTTTCGAACTTCCGATCAGCACCTTCATGACAGTTTCGTCCACGTTCCAATTGCAACATCGACACCTAGCATCCGTGTCCCACCCCCTATGACTAACAATCAGCAAGCACAGCTCGGGCTCAAATGTACAAAGTTTTCTGGATACATGCATGAAGGTGCAGACAAATTTCTTGCTGAATTTAACTCGTACCTTATACTATGCAACATTGAAGACCAATCCAAACATGTTGTGGCTGGTTTCCACATGCATTTGTCAGGACCAGCACTTATTCGGTACAATTCCCTACCAGACTCTGCCAAAATAGCATGGGGTGCTTTAATAGGGGCATTCAAACTGGAATATTGTGATCAAACCAGCCCAAAACATTTAGCGGAGGAAGCAGCTGACAATAACTTGACATTACAATCATCCCAACCCATTGAGGAGTTCCACACTATTGTAATGGAAAAGGGCCATCCTTTAGCGAAAACTGATAGAGAAATGACTTACAAATGTGTTGATGGGCTGCCACCACTACTGCCGGACGGGTACAGACATTCAGAGATGCGTTACATGCAGCGAAGTCAGGCGAGGCACACGGATATAGGGCGAAAGAAGCATCAAGCAGTTCAGCTTCAAACATTAGTACACCAACCTTGCAATGGCAAATTCAGAAACATACACAACCCGGTCTTCATTATTTAGTGCAGATAGTTGGCGAACCTGCACAGAATGCTCAATGGGTCCCAGATTCCAGCCTGAACAGCAAAGCTTTAGCGTAAGTACAAGCTAGACATCCTCCCCGTATTACATAGGCAATATGAGAATCGTCATACATGTATATTATTTGTGCATGCTATTTGTGCTCATGTACACAGAATAGTATTATAGATCATCATGGTCATGTACTTCACATGTAATAAAACTGTATTCTTTGTCATATATGTATTCATGAACAAAGACAAATGATTAATTCCATCAGATATACTATTGAGATTTATAGATAATGTATATGGCATTATGTAAATTTGTAAACATGATGTAAATGTGCATGAACGTTGGTGCTGTATTCATACTGCCCAGAGTATGGGCAATTTATGGCTACATGTGCATTCACTTCATGTGAAATGGTCATGGTACGAAATATGAAACACATGTACATGATGTATAACTGTATGTCTAGGGAAGACATGTTATTTACTGTATGACTGGTAATGTCTGCCGTTTCACTGCAAAAACAACACATTTGTAAATCGTAATTGATATTTAACAAATAATAATTTCCGATTTACTTTAATTGTAATTGATTTTTTTTAGCAAGTATACACTTATCTGTATTATTTGTTAAATACATGTCTAGTCATTCAGTGTCAGACTTGTATTGAGATCTATACAATTACCGTATTTAAAGCAATACAAATTACCTGCGATCTTGTAAATACGTTATATTTAATGTGCACAAGTACTAGGAAAACAGCAATTCAGTATTATTAAGTAATGAGTGTACTTTATTCAGCTTTGCCAATCCACATGTTTTATGCTAGCTACGTTCATGCAAGATAATGTCATATTGCTGACTTGATGTTTTTGATCAACAAGCTGATGTGCCATCACTTCGCTTTTACGTCACCAGTCTTGTGCATTGGGGATACACCACGGTCTGCGTATACTTGAGAAAGTTTGTTGTATGTTTGTGTCCCTTGATCACGGACTTGTGTAACTGGTGTGTTTGAGAACAGATTGTGGTTTACCTCCGCTGGCAGCCTGTTGATTTATTTCTTGAGAGATGGACACGTGCATCATTGGATTGCGGAATAACTATATCAGTATACTTATTCATGCTTCATATTTGATCAATATATATTAGTGTTTATGTCAATTCATTTTTGTTTGTGAGGTTTTTCTGTTTGCTATTTCCACTGGCACTCTTCGGAAAATTGTAACCTATTTTATGTTTGGATGCGGGATATTATATTTTGTCTTTTTATTGAGTGCTAGTGGAAATATCAAACATGTGTAGGGGAAGCAACTCCTATCCATGCATGGAGATGCTGTGATGCAGTCAGGGGAGAGAACTAGGGAGCGACATCATAGAAGCTGTGCGCAACACGTGGTAACATTTAGAAAAGTTGAATAAAGAAGATTTAATCGTTCGAACTCTTGATATATATATTCCCCTCAGCCAGCAAGTCCTACGGCATTCCTACACTAGACTGATCAGAATCATCGTGGTATCTTTATCGCCGGTGTATGTAGTGGGTGGCCGTTATCTTTATCATTTGTTATTAATACTATTTGGCTTTATTAAGAAATCACATCAGCTTTAGATACTGTCAAGCCGGAGTATCGTCAACAACATTCAATTTTATAAATAAATATAGAATAGAAAATAATAGAATGGAATAGAATAGAATAATCGTTTATTGCTTAAGCCATGCTGGCTCTTGAGCACAATAGTAATTAACAAACATACAGGCAACATGACAATGCAAGCAAGATGACAGACAGTGGACATGAAAAGTATTGTATGTGTACACTAAATGGAAGTTTTGTAAATACAAAGTTGCAATGAGAGAGAGAGAGAGAGAGAGAGAGAGAGAGAGAGAGAGAGAGAAGAGAGAGAGAGAGAGAGAGAGAGAGAGAGAGAGAGAGAGAGAGAGAGAGAGTAATTTATATGGAAAATTCAGAATACACTTGAAAGGGTACGTTGAAATGTTGTCAATCAACACAGTATGAAAGAAAATGTCCACTACTAATCAGACATACGCACATAATACGAATTCGCCTGCATATATCTATCAATGTATATAAACATTTAAGTTGACATACGTTATAGATGTGACAATATTTCATCTCTCCTTTTAAATGATTTAGCCATGAACGTTCCTAGGTTTCTTACTTTCCTTTGATTATTTGACTTGATAAAACTAAGTCCTTTAAACATACTTGGCCGCTGTCGGTAAAATTTAATTACATACTGCAAGCGTAAATCAGTGTACATAGCGCATTCAAATAGAAAATGATATTCATCTTCTAAAACGTTACATAGATTACATTTTCTGTTTTCAATGGGTATTTTGTTTGGTTTGTGCCATCTTCCTGTTTCTATAGCTAATATATGTGAGGATACTCTAAGTTTTGTAAAAGAAACCCGAAATTGTCTAATTGTGAAAATGTCTAAATATGACTGATACTCAAACTGTGCAAACTGTCTGTAAAAAAGTGCTCTACTAGATTCCACTAGTCTGGAATTCCAGTTTTGGATACAATTATCAGTTAACCTCTGCTTTAATATGCTTAAAACATACTTGATATCGCCAACGCATTGTACCAACCATACATGATGAAAGCCAAGACTAGATAACAGTGCTTTAACAAGGGACGCCCAGTTAGTTTTATTTGGTCTTTCAGTAATATCATTCAATATCATTTTATACAGAACATTTATATATTTACGATCTGTCACCCCAGTTACGTTAAACCATACTAATAATATTATATAATCTGTGTGTCTTTATAGATGTCCGTCCTAGCTCTCCATATATAAAATCATTTTGGGTTGATAGTTTGACACCTAATAATCGTTTACAAAACTGTAAGTGTATTCGTTCAATCTGGTTTGCTTGGCTAAATCCCCAAATTTCCCCTCCGTAATTTAGAATAGGTAACACGAGCTTATCAAATAAATCTAACACACACTTTGGTTTGAGGTCCGTGAACTGATAAAGATACTTGTTTAATTTGAACATAGCCATTCGCGCTTGCCCAGCTAATGTAGTTTGAGCGTTCACAAAAGACCCGCGTGTAGCAAATACAATTCCAAGATAAGAAAACTTGGATAAAATTTCTATTTCAGAGTTATTGTAATAAAAATGTGTATTTAAAGGTAGTCTACCACCCTTACGGAAAATCATAATTTTGGTTTTATCAGTATTAACAGTTAATTTCCTTCTTTGACAATACTCATAAAGAATATTTAGACCATTTTGCAAACCCTCCGACGATTCAGAAAATAAGATTATGTCATCAGCATATAACAATAGGAATAATTTTGCCATTCCTATATCTACACCGTCTAAACATTTTTGACACAATTCATCTTCAAGATCGTTAATATACATAGCAAATAAAAATGGTGATAAACACTCACCCTGACGTACCCCAAGACAACATGAAAATTCATCACTTAACAGATTATTATATTTCACTCTCGTCTTAACATTGTTATATATTGACTTAATAACATTGAACATTTTGCCTCTAGTACCTAAATGTAAAAGTTTGTACCACAAATTTTCTCTAACAACATAATCAAAGGCCTTCGTAAAATCTACGAATGCACAGAATAATTTTGAGCCATTATTAATATACTTCGTAATTAGACTATGTAATACAAAAATATGGTCTATTGTGCTCATATTTTTTCGAAAACCTGCCTGTGCCTCGACGTATACATAATATTTGTCGGCCCATTTTGTCAGTCTACTATTTAAAACTCGTGTAAACAGCTTACCGACTGTACTTAATAATGTTATTCCTCTATAATTATTTGTATTGTCTATGCTACCTTTCTTATGGAGAGGAATTATATGTCCATCTGACCATGTGTCTGGGAAATAACCGTTATTAAATGCTACGTTAAAAAGCTTGTGAAATAAAGCAAGAATACTTTCACGAGTTCCTCGCAGCATCAATGACCTAGAAATGCTTGAGGCGCTGTATATTGTCGCCTAACTGTCGTTCTTTGACATTGTCACTCTTTTTCGTCGTTTGTCCTTATGAGTTCAAAATGGTGAACGCATAATTTAACTGGTTACATATCAGCGAAGTCTTCGCTTACACTGCACTTTAATTCATAAATTATCTTAAATTCAAATATAAACAACCCATATAGTGTATGCAAACGATATTACCGTCTATTATCTGGGTAAAAAATTAGACTTTTGAACAATTATATACAGTACTTAGCGAACGATATGCCATTCAATGCCACTCATTGTATTATAAACGGAGGTAGACACGCAGCCTTGTAATTACATAATATATATAAAAGTCTTTGAAATTAATTGGAAATTTTATGGTCATAAACTTGCTTTTCGTACGATTTGTGTCAGCTTACCACTTTACTGCATAATAATGGATATCAGGTGATGGTAATGCGATCCTCAAGAAAGACACACGGCGACAATTATAAGGTATCACGCTACCACATCTGCCCGACGTCGTGTTTTTTCACAAAGTCAATGTTATAAGCGGCCTACTACCTTCTTTAAAATATGTCGTCGCATACGAAATGTTAAATAATGTCGCTATTATTCCCCAAAATTATTTCAGACAGCAGCAAACAACAGGGAAACGCCAACACTTCTACACTTCTCATCTGCCTTGTTTGAAAAGATTTCATACGAAATTATGTTACTTGGGGCCGCAATCTAAAACATGACGTTTACATTAGCAACTGCAACACGAGCCATAAAACTATTATTTTCATACTTTGTCTTGGCCTAATGGGAGACACTTGGCCAGGCTACGAGATATCCAAATGTGTTTGGCATGCGATAAAAGATGACAAATCTATAGGACTTGTCCGGATATTTTATCAACACCCCTTGTATGCGCCGTTGACAAAGACGTCGTAATTTCGACGTCATTGATCTAAAACGTCATAAACGTTTTTACCACGCGTCATAAAAATACTTCTATAATGAAAAATAATTGGGATACATTGATATGGCTTTTAAAAGAC
Source organism: Conchocele bisecta (assembly GCA_029237695.1). Lineage (NCBI taxonomy): Eukaryota > Metazoa > Mollusca > Bivalvia > Lucinida > Thyasiridae > Conchocele > Conchocele bisecta. The sequence continues at coordinate 19,704,217 of CM055277.1, forward strand.
GTACAATTCAGAATACGCGAAAAAGTAAAATCAGAATGTTTTGTCATTAAGCCCGGTTTTCGCACGGCGCGACTCAATTATAGAGAATAGTAGGTTAGTGCCGTGAATGGGGGAAAATATCTGGCAAGGTTTAGGAAACGGGATGGGCGAGGTTCTGCCGAGCACATCCCGCTTCCGTGCTGCGCCATATATGTTTCCCATTCACGGCACTTAACTACTATTCTATTTAACCCGTCAAAACCTACAAATGGCTTTAAAATGCAAAGAAATAACCCCAGCCACCGCACATATTCATACGCAGTGATTAGGTCGTATTGGCAGGATATCAAAAATGTTTAACGACACCGTCTTTCACGGCACATATGCACTGCGTTGAGGGGATAAATTAACTGTAATCATTGTTCCATTCAAACATAATTGTATTTGGTTTCTAAATGTGATCGGATATATGGATAACTTATATGTGAGCATTGGCTTGTTACTGTATACTATATGGTGAATGGAGTTCGGTTACGTGGACATCTTAGGTTGTACAAACCATCAGTCAGTTTTACCTCTTGTGGCATTTGACATATACCACAATAATATGAATACAATTTGGTGCAATTTATTCCAAAGACAGTAACAACAACATACTATGGGTTGTTTAATCACACTTGTATACTTGGTATACAGTCTGATTTTTGAAGAGTGTGTTGACCCATTGTTAAACTTTTTGAGAATCCAGTAATGGCTGTGTAACACAAACACAGATAAAAACACAGTGCTGTCGATATTTACCTGTCTTACCATACATACCCATCACATCACGTAGTGGATTGTCACTGGTGTATACTCGCCTAATATGCTAGTGTCACGGTACGTAACTCACTATGGGAAGTAGATGTGTATTCGTGCCCGGCTAGCTCAGTCGGTTACAGCGATGGTAGGTTATTCCAGAGGTCGCCGGTTCGAGCCTCTGGTCGGATATGCATCTTTCTCGCCCTGTGACACTAGTAAATATGGCCATACCTATGGGTAACACTAGGATGTTCATCAGATTGGAAGGTTTACATATTGAACTATATTTTGAGATTGATGAGAGAACTATTCAGATATCTAGTCTGGTGTATAGTTTGCTGGCATAATATGTATTGCACGTTGTTTTCATATCTGTCTTTGATTTGCTGCGCCAAATTGTATTTGTTTTACTGTCATATTATTTGATGTATGTGCCAAACGCTCGAAATGGTGAAACTGTATGATGGTTTGTACAAAGAAGAATGTCGGAGATGGCACCTCAATGTACCATATATGATACAGATGAAAGGTACGAATATGTCCGCCCGAACGAAAATGTCCGCAGACATATGCGGGAGGGTCTAAGGCACGAATATGTCCATAGGAAACGAGTATGTCTGCAGTGATTTTAGGGGTTGTCTCAAGGTGTTCTGTGAATGTTTAATATATATATGCAGCTGTATCGTTTATGGATTCTGAGTTCAACTAAACGATGTTTAAACAATGTAATACCATATGCTCTATTGCTACAAGGTCGATTAAAACGTATGCTCAGAATAGTAGCTGCAAACATAGATAATTGTTTAGCATTAGTATATATCCATTAGTATACGAAATGTGCTGGCAGCGTAGGCACTGACCGGACTGCGCTAATCTTGGGCTTATACGCTTTTTGTATCACATAATAAATCATATATTCGCCAATATATCTAAATCATGAACCAACACGGAACAACTTGTTCATTTACGCAGTCTGAGAGCGGCATATACTAGTCCGTATTGAGACACGGAAATTGATTCTTCGGAAAAACGACATAAGTCTGTGCCGAACTCCCGGGACCACCAAATGCAGCTCATGAAGACGCGTTTGCTGCTCCATAGTTCATAATATTTCATCCAAATCCATTGCATATTAAGGAATATATCAAATAATACTTATTTGGAGTGGGCGAGCTTTCAACACTTTCAGCCATTGTTGTTGTTGCTGTAACCAACCACGTGATCATGCACCTTGACATTGGTCGATTCTAAATATCAAACGATATAATGGCATAACTATTCAGATGCAATGTTGAGGATAATTTATTGAACACAAGCTGAAATGATTATCTATTTCGTGAAACTCATACAGAGCACAACGCCAAACAAGTCATGAAATTTCCGCAGAATCGGTTGATTAATTCAGAAAATATGACAATTTAAAGTAAAACCGAAAGTTACAGTGTAATGTAAAAACAAACCAATATGCGTGTGTATCATAATTCCGGCATATTAAAAAACATGATAGGTATCAAAAAGCATGCACTGAAACAATGTAGGTTATGTAGCATTGGGGCATGTGTATGATATCTATTCAATGTCACTGCAGTTAATTGTTGTAGATGTGGGTACTTCTGACATTTGTCGCGTTTTTTAGTTTGACAAGGGTTGGATAGAATTAACAATGTCTCAACAAATATTAAATACTTTTCAATACAATTTCAGAATGTAGTATCTAAATGGTGATCTAGACAAGTAAATTATTTTATCTAAAACTATGAAGTTTTAATCAAGTTAATCGCAAGTAGTTTTACATATAATGTTTTATTTTATGAAAATTACAATTTTTTGGGTGTCAATCAATCACATAGGGTGTAATTTTAACTACTTTCGCCAACTTTTATACAAGTGCTATTAGTGATTCATTAAACTACAGTGTTTGATCTTTCGAAAACAAACTTGTCAAAAGAGGGGGAGGCCCCGAGGTAGGGTAAAATCATATTTTGACGCAACTATACAGTATTTTATTCTTTTGTTCAGTATAATCTTGGCGAGCGAATAGACACAGTGCATGGCACACGTCCACAATTCACATGTGCTGATGTCATATGAGCCGCGTCGTGCGAAAAGGTACATTATGGCATAAATGACGTTATCGAGTAAATGACGTCGGAAGCGTAACTTTCATTGTTTGCTTTTGACATGGCTGACAATAAAAACGTATATTCGTATGCTTGTCGGTGTTCCTTTAGATAAACTAATGAATCGTATGTAGGCCATTGATTATTTTACAATTTTATACCAACAAATAAACTTGTGCTCTCGGTGTTGTTATTACAATAATAATCAAAACAAGTAGTTTCAGTAGCCCGTGAATAAGCTGAGTCTGCAGCCAAGTCCGCATATGGAAAAGACGTGGTAAAGTAAAATAGTTTGTATAAATTGAGGACTGACCACGATGTACATAATATACATCTACATTAATGTTGTACACTTAAATAAAGGATACCAAGTGGATAAATTTATTATGTATTATAAATTTATAAAACAGAGTCAACAGATCAATGATACTGCCGAACAGCAATAACATAAAATATACGAGGAGTGATCAAATAAAGCGCGGACTTTGCTATATATTGAACTTTCTATGCGATACGGAAATTAAAATTTTGCACCTTCCAGAAAACCAAGCTATATTCAATGATGGTTAGAAATATTGTAAATGTTACGCACAGTCCGAACAGAATGTGCACTGTTAGCCATTCCACCAATGAGACACACGCCATACTTTTAACAAGCCATATATATCGCCAGGCTATAGGAGTGTGTTATTTGATTAGGATCAACACTCGTCACAACATCATGCTACAGATGGTTCAGTCACTGAAGGGTGAGTAGCGTGGACCCTGATCAGTGGATGTACATGCTGATCTGGGGCTATACTGAATCAGTGTATCAGCCTGGGCCCTAGTACATATGTAAAACTATAATATTGATGCAGGTCGAACGAAAACTATCGACACATATACAGGGTTTATACCATTTGCTAACGGAATAGTTCTGATTATAGTCGGTGACATAAAAAATAATCCACAGTCAGATAGCTAGCATATTACTTAACAAAACCCGAAGGAAGATAACCAGTAACTAATTACTGCATGTCAAACAATTAAATAATTTTCCAAAAGATACGAGAAGTAAATGTTAAGAAAGTGACAATGCAAACAAAAATATTTCAGACAAAAAGAGACCTTAATTGGAATCAAGATCAGGCTGGATCATACGATAAAACAAAATCTACAAACTTAACATATTGTCAATGAGTTGCTGAATAAATGTTGAATTATGCAAACCCTTGTGAAATCAAAAGAACATCACTGGTGTCTGATCTACATAGGGTCTACACTAATTTTAAATGCAGTTATATATTTCCTGAGCAATTATTTAGATAAATACTGCCGTAATTCAGATAATGACCAATCAAAGAAAAAATTGGAAACATGATATTAGGGAGTAAAAATTGTAATTGGCAATTATAAATTCGTGTATGGTACATGTTACTGTAATGTGTCTCTTGGAAAATTACTAGTGTATGCATACCACCCTATCAAATGTAAACACACACCCGTGTAATATCACCTCGTATTTGAAGTAGTCATTACGTGCCAGTGCGATGTGGTTTTCTCCGGGTACTCCGGTTTCCCCACCATACATCTCACGGAGTAATGCAGTTTAGGCCTGAATTAGCTGTTAAATGGCATTGGCTGTTGATATGCAATTAAACAGCAACAACATAGATGGCAGAACCTGAACATTATTGGGGGAGGGGCGATGTTGCAAGCGGGTCCAGGGGCATGCTCCCCAGGAAATTGTTGAAATCTAAGAGGCGTGAAACGCCAGTTCCTTCATTCTAAGGGCCCAGTCTTGAGGGCCCAAACGGCCCGATGTTGCTAGTGGAACCGGGGGCAAACTCCCCCGTAATTTTTTGAAATATAAGAGGCGTGAAACGTCATTTCCTGCATTGTCAGGCCCAGTGTTGAGGACCCAAAGGGCCTGATGTTGCTATGGGGTCCTATGGCCGTAGCCCCTGAACAACCAAACAAACAAAAGTAATCAGGATGTGCACTGTTCGTCATTCCATCTTGAAACGCCCAATCATGATGCCAACAAACAATGTAGATCGTTATCTGGCTACAGGAGTACTATTTGATCAGGAGCTACACTGGTCACACATCTCATAAGCCCCATTTCTACAGTCACTGAAGTACGAATTGTATAGACCCTGATCAGACTGTGTGGATGCGCAGGCTGATCTGGTGCTGCACTGGTTGCATAACATATAAGCCCCATTTCTCCAGTCACAGACTTCTAGTGCGCTAGAACCGCACTAATGACACGAAGCGCCAACCTGGTCGATTCTAACGCGTTGTTTCTCGTTTCTATCTCGTTACTTCTGTTTTCTAACGCGTTAGACGTTTAACGTAGTTTTGAGAACTAACGCGTTAGAAATATGCACAGTATGTCGAGCGTTTTTCCTTAAAGGTACATGCCCACGTGCCAGGTTATAATAAAGGGAGGCATATTGTTTTCGTCCGATCGTCAGATATGACATTCTTCGGGCAAAATAAACAGTCATTCACCATTTCCAGACGACATAATTGACATTATTATACTTCGCATATCAAACATGAATTTCCACACGGATATCAGGGGCGATAACATACCAGTGTTTCCTTAAAATGTTAACTGACATTACTATTTATTGTCTGTATTTATTTTTTGATGTGTAATGATGATACTTTATAATCTGTCGAAAATATTATTTTTTCAGGTGACTCATTTAATTACAATGTAGAATAAATAATTAAGAAATACCATGCCATGCCTATGCATATGAAATAGCCTGATACCACCGCGCGACACAATCAGCAAAATACATATTACTAAATGGATATACATGTATAGCGGGCACTCATAATGTTTAGAACTGGTGGAATAGTGACACAATTATACACTTATTTAATTATTATAAAGAACAGTGTGTGCCTACTGAGTGGGCATGTACACGTTTCAATTATATTCGGGAGTGATACAATAATTATGGTCTATTGTACTGGTGAATATAAATTCAGACGGGCAATATGACACCAAATTTACTGTATAATCACAATAACTTATAATATTGCTTGTTAGAAGCGTGACGACTGTTTCACAGATGTAATGGCGAACAGTGCAGATCCTGATCAGACTGTTCGTAATCACTGGATGATCAGGAGCTACACTGGTCGCAAAACCCATAAATCCAATTTCTCCAGTGAGAACCACACAGACCCTAGCGAATTCCAAGAACGGAAGACATTATAAATGAATAGACTATTGTTTGTAGCTAATTAAGAAGAATTTATGTGCAGATATAGATCAGCCACAGACAAATCAACTACTGTAGTATCATATTCAGGTAATCTGTTAATCTGTGGCTTTATACGTGTTTAAATCATTTAAATATGCATGTAAATGTACTCGTAACTGATTTGCCACAAGATATTTTGCCACAGTTAGATAACTGTTCGTCCGCATGTACGAGAAACTTATACGCTAACTTTAGCGGGTGGATTATCGATCGAACGTGATTCAACTGCAGGCCCGTAGCGGTGAATAAAATAACGCCACGGCGGACTATTGAGCGAAGGCTCCACCACCCCCCCCCCCCCCCACCCACCCTCTAAAAAAAGAAGAAAAATTAAACCTAGACTCTCAAAATGGTGTTTCCTGCTGTCTAGAGCCAAAATAGTGCCACTGGCGGAGGATTTCTGCAGGATAACAATATTTCTCGAATGAACATGTGAATTTGCCACCACAATATTGACGTTAGGGCGTTACACACTGTATTTCAGTTGTTATGATACGAGGTCGTGTCAGAAATTGATATTATTTGCATAATTATGTTCTAACTATTGTTACTTGAGCAAGATAATATTACTTTTCATTGAACAGGTGCACTTTCCCATAAATTATTTATGTTAGTGTTAATAAATAGAGAATAGCAGGCTAGTGTGTGGCCGCGACTGGAGAATTGGGGTCCACGGGACCTATGCTATGACCAGCATGGCTCCTGGTCAAATTCCACACTCCAGTAGCATGTTGACGATCTATATTGCTCGACAGCAGCACGACAGGTGCTTCATTGATTGAACGGTGAACAGTGCAGATCCTGACCAGACTTGGCGGACGCACAGGCTGATATTGATCTATACTGGTCACAAACCCCATAAGCCTACCTCTCCACATGTACTTCTTCAGGTAATATATGGGATTTATTTGTACTAAACCATAGAACCGGCCTTAAATGACATGTATAACAATTCGTTCCCACGAAATAACAATTCGTTCCCTCGAATTGACAATTCGTTCCACGAAATAACAGTTTGTTCCCTCAATTTAACAATTCGTTCCCTCGAATTAACAGTTCGTTCCCACGATATAGCACTTTTAGAAACAAGAAATAGCGTGACGAAATTGCGCGACACATGATATTTAGACGCATTATTAGCTGACGTGCATTCAATGTTTCGCATAATATAGATAATACATGAGATATCTTTAAACAACCTTGTATATTGCAACATGATTGCCGCCAGCGATCATTCCTAAAGTTTAACAGCAACGTATCACATCGTTCAGGCAGAGACCAGCAGAATATGGCGAAGTTTATGTTATGTCTTTGGATAGCAGCAGCATGTGCGGAGGGCGTATTATCAGTTACTAACTGTAAGTTTGGCATATTATGCATCCTATTAAATAATTATTAACCCTTACAGGCCTCGACAAATTTTTATTTTCTGACTCGTCCCACTGGACGAGAGAACCTAAAAATCTACTCGTCCAGACTGGACTTCTACTCGTCCAAACTTTTGGTCAAATAACAAAACATACATTTGTGTATGTACAGTACAGTTTGTGATAATATTTTGTGATAACAATAATATTTTCACAGTCAATGTGCCCGTGTAGATCTATATTTCCAGCTTTCGGTGCGCGGCTTCAACAAATAAATTATGTAATTTATGTAATGTAATTTATGTAATTTGTGTAACTGTTGCTACACAGCGTGAAACAATGGTGCCGTGGTGGGAGGGGTACACTGCAGTTTGCATCTCATTGTAAACGGCTTAGCGTAGCGTTGTGTATTGCAGGAATAATAAGATTGCTAAGTTTTAGATATAATTCGCCAGATACCCGTGATTAATTTCGCCTTTTCGAGTTGTTCATTGGATCTATCAATATCTCCGCCGCCCTGCAAAAACCGGCGTATGTCTTGACATCTTGTTTTGTTTGTAAACACAGAAGCAGACGACAGTTAAACAGGATGCTAAAGTCACGGTGACTGGTTGTAGAATGCACGTATTAAATTCAGTAGTTGCAGCCATGAATGGGAAATAAGTCGGACACAGTCTACATTGTATGTGTATCTTGGCAACGCAGAAAGGCGAGTGTAGTAGGTAGTCTCCCTTTACCACGCTCGGTAATCAGTTGAATATTTTATTGGAATTTAGTATTTCGCTTCGCAAAACTTCGCATTTGCATTTTCTCAGTGGTGATCTTCAAATTTCCACTCGCCCGACTGGACGAGCGGCTTTCAATTTTCACTCGCCCAGACTGAAAAGTTACTCGTAAATACGAGCGGACGAGTGGATTTGTCGAGGCCTGACCCTTACTATGCTTACACTGCTGAATGAAATTGTGTCACCTACTGTTTATTTGTATTTACCAGTTTGTTCATATAAATGCATGATTTGACAGCAATTTAAAATAATTACCGTTGGAAATGATTCTAAAGTGATGTTAAACCATGTTTTATTGAGAAAAAAAGGCTAAATATAAAACAACAGCAGACGACAAGTTTCGTTCCTAGCATTCTAAGAGATATATATAATATATATTCATAATGTATTTAACCCCCGACCCGTTCTATACATGATAATCCTTTAATTCAACGATAATTGCTTCGTAAATGGACTACATGTATATGTATAACATGTACTATATATGAACATTGTCTTGTTATATATAGAACGGGTCCTTAAAGGTACATGCCCACTCAGTAGGCACAAAATGTTCTTTATATCAGAGACATCATCTGAGACATTTTCTTGCAAATTAAACATTAAATTAAACATTAATTCGCCATTAACCCACGTATTGATTGGCATTATTATACATTTTATAGCTGACGTATTGACATTACTATTTATTCTCTGTATTTAATTTTTGATGTGCAATGATCATACTTTATAATGACGAGAAACTGGTATGAGTTTAAGTCAATAAATATTCTATAATCTGTTGAAAATATTATGTTCTCAGGTTACGCATTTAATTAGTATAAACAATTACAAAATAGCATGCCCCATTTGCATATGAAAATAGCCTGATACCACCGCGAGTCACTATCACGTAATATACATATTACAAAATGATATATGTATAGCGGGCAGTCGTAAGTTTTAGAACAGGGGCGGGGCCGTTTCACTAAACTTCTTACGACTAAAATTGTTCGTAAGCGCAAATTTAGAATCGTCTGCAAATTTCAATTGATGGATTTACATTTATTTATTGAGCATAGCTGCATATGCAACCTATGCTCAATAAATGTAAATCCAACAATTAATAAACAAGAAAACATTGTTAATGTGAAATTTACAGACTATCATAATTTTGCACTTACGAACATTTTAGTCGTAAGAAGTTTAGTGAAACTGGCCCCTGGTGAATAGTGACACAATTATACATTTATTTCATTGCTATACAGAACATGTTGTGCCTACTGAGTGGGCGTGTACCTTTAAACTCGTTTACTGATTTAATAAGAAACTGGGATATGGCGAAATGTAACATGATAATAGTATACAACATTATAGACGCTAGTGTAATTAATTTAAATAAAATAATTCAGTAACTTTCGATTTCGTCCGTTTCAGATTACATGGCCTTTAAGTGCGGAAATATTGTACACGTCAACTTTACCGAGCAAGTGCGTCTCCAGCTGGCTCCATATCAGTACAATAACAACTGGGCTTGCCAACTGCAACTCAGTGTAAGCAATAGGGACCCGTTTCACTAGACTTCGTACGACTAAAATATTCCTTAATGCAAAATTATGATAGTGTCTAAATTTCATATTAACAATGTGTTTGTGTAAACAATTATTGGATTTACATTTATTGAGCATAGGCTGCATATCAATAAATGTAAATCAATCAATTGAAATTCCCAGATGATTCTAAATTTGCAGTTATGAACATTTTAGTCGTACGAAGTTTAGTCATACGTCCCACAAGGGCCCTAAATATGATATATGTGCGCCTCAGAAATACACAAAATGTAAAAAATTAGTGATGATTTAATAGGAACTATTTTACGAGGTGAAACGTTGTTCCGACACTGACCAAATTGGCAATATGACCTCACGAGACGTCAATATGGAAACTATTGACGGCTTGTGTTGTATTGCGTTTCAATGGGAAACGAAAGTACGTAAACTATAAGTAGTATAGAGAGAGTCACTTCGTTACCGTTTTGCATCCTGGACATTATAAGTAGAAAGGATAAGACCAACGGTATAAAAATATTTGAAAAGATATGAATATAATAAAATAGATCCCAACGGGTTGTGCGAAAATTTAAATATTTTCTATTAAAGATAAAAAATATTTAAATTATATATACCAATATATAAAATGTTATCTGAAAAGAGAAAAATGACAACAGTTACAAAAACCCCTGCAATACCCCCCCACACAAACTGATTGGTGGAGATAGTCAGGGTGAAAATAAAATCACACAACTCAGAAAGGAGTTGACTGGAATGGGGATAGTATTTTCACTCAGATTAAGAGAAAGGGGACTTACCAGACTAATTAATGAAGAAAAAAATAACGAATATATGAAACGTTTTACGAGGGCATACAAAAGGGGCGCTTTTAAAGGGATAGAAACCAAATCTGAAGAATATGTAAACAAATTAATTCAACGACTTGACGATGAGGCTAAAATGAGCATAAAAAGTAGAAATATTACTACAAAAAAAGCAGAAAAGAGAACACCGAAAACCGAATTACTTAAAAAAATAATACTCGAAGGAGAGAATATTTTAGAAGACTACAAACACCACGAAAAAAAGATAGAAAAAGGTCGCAGAACCACCACAATATCGCTGGGTAGACGACTTCAAAAAAATAATACAGAAGGGTGGATAAAAGAGTTAGAACCTCTGCTGCACGGGAGTTTTTATCTCCGATACTCATTTTATTACACATTGCAACACATAGAGGAAAATGATTCAAAGGGAAACCGAGAAAGCTAAATTTTTTCACAAACTTTCAAGGAAGTCCCTGGTTTAGACGCTATGATGAGGTTAAAAAATGGTTATTCGCACAAGAAGAAGAACGATTAAATGTAGATAAAATAAACGCGTCCGAATACAAAGTGGACCTTTGTTAGATGGGGTAGTACATCTATAAAAATAATATATTCCACAAAAATAAAAGATGTTGAAATGACAACCAAAAATGTAGCAGGAGGAAAACTGCCGGAATGGTTGCGATACAAGAAGGGTATAAAACCGTTAGATACATTTGGCGACGAACTCTGTTTATTCAGGTGTTTAGCCCTACACTCTAACGATAAATTACGCGTAGATAGATCCATGAAAAGCACACTGAATCACAAAGTTAAATATTTTAAATTTTGTGGAAAAAATAAACCAGAGGGTTCAATACCATTCGAAGATTTGAAAAAAGTAGAAAGTGTTTTAAAATAGGAATAGACGCGTACGAACCGACAGATAAGATGGAACATGGTTTTTAAGATAAAAACGTAGCAGCGCACTATGAAGAGATAGGAACAAAAAAGATGACAATAGGGGTATATAATGATCACGCATTTCTTATTACAGATATGGATAAAGCCTGCCAAATTTACTGTTGTACAGAATGTGATCAAAGGTTTACAAAGGCCTGTAACCTTCTCCGCATACAAACACCTGTAGTAAAGGAATAACCAAAATTATTTGTGAAGGAAAAAAAATAGATAGACCGATGTCCGCCTTTGAAAAAGCATTTTACCCAAAACCAAAATGTAGTAGAAAAATCAATACAATGGATAAATTCTTTTACTGGGCCACACATTCATACTGCCGTTTGTGGGCATGGAGGGGAACGAGTAGTTGGAAAAATCCCGGTTGATGGATTTTGCGGAGAAACAAATACAATATACCAGTTTCACGGATGTTATTGGCACGGTTGTCCTGAACACTGTAGAGATAAAGAGAGGGTTGAAAAAGAATACGAAAAAACTTTAAAAGCCGACGAAAAACTCAGAAAGCGGTTTAATTTAAATGTTATTTGGGAACACGACTATAAAGCACCAGAAGCCAAGGAGTTTCCCAAGCCACCTACTGTTATTTACCCATATCAGATAGTATTCGATTTTGAGTCATATTTAGATAAACCGGAGAAACCAATCCACATATAGATTTAGAGATTTTAAACACCACGTTCCAATCAGTGTGAGTATTGGTGATACACTTTCTAACAGAATAACACACATATGTGAAAAAGATCCAGCCAAATTGGTTAATTTGTTTTATGAAGATTTAGAAAAAAGAGCGGAAGAAATTGGTGAAAAGGTTGGTGAAAACCCTATATATGGGTATCCGTCAGATTTTGATAATCTTTCATCACAAACAACAAAAAGAGGTTACAAGATGGATCACCAAGTTCCAGTTCTCGGATTCAACTCAAGCAAATACGATCTAAATTTAATAAAAAATCAATTGGTTGAAATATTAGCAGATAAAACAAAGAAAGTTTTAGTGGGTAAAAAAATCAAATCAAACATTATTTATATTCATGCCCAAGCTTCGCTTTCTAGATGTAAAATTATATCATTTCCCAGGTGTTGATTACGCTAGATGGGTTAGCGCGTATGGATGTAAAGACGAAAAATCTTTCTTTCCATACGAATGGTTCGACACACCAGATAAATTATCGTACGAGGGTTTACCTGAATTTAAATTATGGACGAATAAACTTGCCCCAACAAAAACCATCACTGAGAAGGAGCTAGAAGAGTGCAACGCCATATACAAAAAACGCGGAATGAAAACTTTTAAAGATTGGTTAAAATATTATAACGACTTGGACGTAGGACCGTTTCTAGAAGCGGCAAGAAAAATGTCTCAATTTTACGAAACAAAAGGTATAGACATGTTTAAAGATGCCGTTACACTTCCCGGTGTAGCTTTTCAATACATTCTTCGAGGAACTATAAAAAACTACGTAACACCTTATATTACCAAAGAGAATAAAATAGCGGACGCGATCTGCCCACCGCTGTTTGCACCCACTGAAGAAGTATACGAAATAATGAAACAAGCGCTCGTTGGTGGACCATCAATTGTATTTTCAAGATTAATGGCAGGAGGTATTTCTAGAATTAGATCAACCCCAGACGGAAATGGAAAAAAATGTGACTCTATATTAGGATTTGACGCAAACGCTTTGTATTTATCCACACTTGCAAAAACAATGCCATGTGGAGAGGGAAGGGTTATAAAATCAGAACACCCATTTTCGAACAAAAGAATTACAAATTTTACAAGACAGGTTTTAACGGATAAGTGGTTTGGGTTTGCCGAAGTGGATATAATAGTTCCCACAAGTTAAAAGAAAAGTTTTCTGAAATGTCACCATTATTCATAAATAGGATTGTGGAGGAAAATGAAGTTCCCCAACATATGTTAGATTATTTGAAAGAAACAGGTCGCTGTAGAGGAGATGGAAAGAAGCTGGTTGGTGCAATGTCTGCTAAAAAAGTTTTATTATTTACCCCACTTTTAAAATGGTATTTAAATCATGGATTGAAAATAATTGCCATTCACACAATAATAAACTACCTTCCCGGAAAACCATTTGAGTGGTTTGCAAAAGAAGTTACATCCGCAAGAAGAACTGGCGATGTTGACAGCTCCAAATCCGCAATTGCAGATATTATGAAATTATTAGGAAATTCTTGCTGTGGAAAAATGATAGAATCACCAGAAACACATCTAAACACAACAATACAAAAGACGAAAAATGTGTGGATGCGGCACTACGATCTGCGTATTTTAAACGATTTATTTAGAAGAAATTGGAGATGCGTACGAAATATCCTCAGGCGTACAACCTCCCTGATGAATCGTCCATTTCACTGTGGAATTGCTGTATATCAATATGCAAAACTAAGAATGTTACAATTTTATTATGACTTTTTAGATAAATACATTGATCGAGCGGATTTTGAAACTGATTCAAATGGATACAGATAGTTTATATATGGGTGTCAGTGGTCCTCTGGATAACATAATAATACCGGAAATGCTCGAAGATTTTAACGAACATAAAAAAGAATGGTTGGCGTGGGATAAATGGAGCAATAGAGAGCCTGGACTTTTCAAACTAGAATATCAAGGTGATCGCGCTATAGCCCTATCCAGTAAGTGCTATATTGTTCAGAAAAAAGATACCGAAGAAGTCAAACATTCTGCAAAAGGACTTTCTGCAAGACAAAATAAACTTACATGGGACAGATTCTACGCCGCACTGAATCACGACGGAATAGATAGAGGTATGAATAGAGGATTCAGAATGAAAAACGGAACCATGAAAACCTACACGCAGAAAAAATTAGGACTTTCTGCATATTACGATAAACGAAGAGTTTTACTGGATGGGATACATACAGAACCTCTATAATAATCTATATGTTTCTTCCTCAGTAATTATTTCCTCTTCCTCCCTAAGTTTGTCTGTTAGTTTATTAACTCGGATTTGTTGTTCTGGTGTGAGATTTTTTAAATCCAACTCAAAAACAGCTTTAATTTCCTCACAAAGATCATAATATTGATTTGCATTATTCTTTTGTTCTTGCAACCGCTTTACATCGCACGGCAATTTTTCCATTATTTTAATTTATATAACTTATTTTTCAACATAAAAAAAAGAAAATTTATAATTAATTATAAATTACTTATTAACAAGTTACAGGTATTAATACCTTCTTTCTTGGTCTTCCAACAGGGTTTACATCAGGGTTTTTTAGAATATTATTTCCCTCTTTTTTCAAACTTTCAACTCTATCAATAAAAGTTTTCATTGTTATTACAGTATCCCATATTTCCTTTTGTCGCTTTACACAAATGTGATACTTTTTTCTAGTTTGTTGTGCAGTAACAATATTCCGTGCTAGAATAATATTTACTACATCATCATCTGAAAGTTTAGTCTTTGTCATAATTTTAAATAAAATTATAATTATATATACACGTGTAGTTATTGTTTAACAGAAAATAAAAAACATATTTATTTAAAACATGACAGTTGACAACATCAAGGTTTTTACAACCTATAACACCAATATGAAAAGTGAGCCAGAACCACCATGCTACTGGTAGTTGAAACCAGTACAGATTTGACACCAATATGAAAAGTGAGCCAGAACCGCTACAAATTTAATTTATTTAATTTATTTAAATATATATTCTTTATTGTTATTATTATTTTTAATTTCTTTTAAAATCTTTTAACTCATTAAATACTCTTTTGTTCTTTTTATGTTTGTTAGATGATTTATTACTTTTTATAACTTTATTAAAATTATCTCCGCCCCTAGCCAGCTGTTTTGCATTCGTTATCCACGAAATCGTTTCCAACTCAGCGTTTTCCCACAACTTATTAAGACGTGCACTACCTATTTTGTACTTCTTTTTAATATGATCCGCGGACACCTTTCCACGGGATAAAACAATTTCCTCAATACTTTTATTAGATAAGTATGACTTCGGCATAATTTGTTTAAAATTAGTTATAATAAGTAAATTTATATAAATTATAAATATGCTCAAAATGCTTAAAATAATTTCAAATTAAAAACTCAAAATCAGACCAACCTAAATCGATACGTTCTTGAGCGTACGCTTCATCAAATCCAGCATCTATATATTGTTGAACCACCTCATTATAATTTAATTTCCTTGAATTACCAAACCATGCTCTTCTTCTTCTTCTTCTTTTAACTTCTTTATTGAAATATATTTGTCCTTAATAATGATTTTATCAGCTTGTTTTCTAATTTTATTAACTTGTTCTGGATTTATCTTTTCACTAGTTGAACACACCTTTGACATAGTTATAATAGATATATAATAGATATATAATAGATATTCAAAAACGAAAAATAGTTGATTAAAAATTAGAATGGACAAAGTAATTTTATGGGAAATGGAGTTTTTTGTTTTTAAAAGGGTTTGTTGGAGAATATTTTCCTTATTTTAAAATGAAAGAATTATTTAAAATAGAGTACATGAAATATCAGCGCAACCTATTACGCACTGATAAAAGAGTTGCATTTTTAATATTCTATAGAAAATTATCTAGGTGTTTTAAGAAACAACTTAGAGAAATTAGGGGTTTAAACAGAATTAATAAAGAATTAGTTGAAGAGAATGCAGCAAATTTTATAAAACTATTTCAAATAAAAGATTCATTTACTGATATGGATTTCTATCAAGAAACGGAAGAATTAAGTGAGTTATTTGAACCAATTCCAAGTAGTGGTTATTGGTAATTGTTGAGCAATGCTGAGTAATTATTGGGCAAGTGCTGAGTAATGCTGAGTAATGCTGAGTAGTTATTGAGCAATGCTGAGTAATTGTTGAGTAAGTGCTGAGTAATTGCTGGGCATTATTTACTAGTTGTTCAACATTGAGCATTATTTGCTCGTAATTTGTTTAAAATGCCCAAAATACTCGAAATTTCCAGAATTCCCAGAAGTATAAATAAAAAAATTAAAACCAACATTTTAAAAACATAAATCCCAAATTTAAAAAAAATCCTATACAAAAAAAGTACTCTATATGTACACTTAGTATTGGAATTATATATACTTGTACAAACAAGGATTTTTTTTAAATTTGGGATTTATGTTTTTAAAATGTTGGATTTTAATTTTTTATTTATACTTCTGGGAATTCTGGAAATTTCGAGTATTTTGGGCATTTTAAACAAAATTACGAGCAAATAATGCTCAATGTTGAACAACTAGTAAATAATGCCCAGCAATTACTCAGCACTTACTCAACAATTACTCAGCATTGCTCAATAACTACTCAGCATTACTCAGCATTACTCAGCACTTGCCCAATAATTACTCAGCATTGCTCAACAATTACCAATAACCCACTACTTGGAATTGGTTCAAATAACTCACTTAATTCTTCCTTGTTTCTTGATAGAAATCCATATCAGTAAATGAATCTTTTATTTGAAATAGTTTTATAAAATTTGCTGCATTCTCTTCAACTAATTCTTTATTAATTCTGTTTAAACCCCTATTTCTCTAAGTTGTTTCTTAAAACACCTAGATAATTTTCTATAGATATTAAAAATGCAACTCTTTTATCAGTGCGTAATAGGTTGCGCTGATATTTCATGTACTCTATTTTAAATAATTCTTTCATTTTAAAATAAGGAAAATATTCTCCAACAAACCCTTTTAAAAACTCTATTTCCCATAAAATTACTTTGTCCATTCTAATTTTTAATCAACTATTTTTCGTTTTTGAATATCTATTATATATCTTATATATCTATTATAACTATGTCAAAGGTGTGTTCAACTAGTGAAAAGATAAATCCAGAAACAAGTTAATAAAATTAGAAAACAAGCTGATAAAATCATTATTAAGGACAAATATATTTCAATAAAGAAGTTAAAGAAGAAGAAGAAGAGCATGGTTTGGTAATTCAAGGAAATTATAATGAGGTGGTTCAACAATATATAGATGCTGGATTTGATGAAGCGTACGCTCAAGAACGTATCGATTTAGGTTGGTCTGATTTTGATTTTTAATTTGAAATTATTTTAAGCATTTTGAACATATTTATATAACTTACTTATTATAACTAATAATTTAAAACAAATTATGCCGAAGTCATACTTATCTAATAAAAGTATTGAGGAAATTGTTTTATCCCGTGGAAAGGTGTCCGCGGATCATATTAAAAAGAAGTACAAAATAGGTAGTGCACGTCTTAATAAGTTGTGGGAAAACGCTGAGTTGGAAACGATTTCGTGGATAACGAATGCAAAACAGCTGGCTAGGGGCGGAGATAATTTTAATAAAGTTATAAAAAGTAATAAATCATCTAACAAACATAAAAAGAACAAAAGAGTATTTAATGAGTTAAAAGATTTAAAAGAAATTAAAAATAATAATAACAATAAAGAATATATAATATTTTAAATAAATTAAATTAGTAGCGGTTCTGGCTCACTTTTCATATTGGTGTCAAATCTGTACTGGTTTTCAACTACCAGTAGCATGGTGGTTCTGGCTCACTTTTCATATTGGTGTTATAGGTTGTAAAAACCTTGATGTTGTCAACTGTCATGTTTTAAATAAATATGTTTTTTATTTTCTGTTAAACAATAACTACACGTGTATATATAATTATAATTTTATTTAAAATTATGACAAAGACTAAACTTTCAGATGATGATGTAGTAAATATTATTCTAGCACGGAATATTGTTACTGCACAACAAACTAGAAAAAAGTATCACATTTGTGTAAAGCGACAAAAGGAAATATGGGATACTGTAATAACAATGAAAACTTTTATTGATAGAGTTGAAAGTTTGAAAAAAGAGGGAAATAATATTCTAAAAAACCCTGATGTAAACCCTGTTGGAAGACCAAGAAAGAAGGTATTAATACCTGTAACTTGTTAATAAGTAATATTTATTAATTATAAATTTTAAACTTTTTTTTATGTTGAAAAATAAGTTATATAAATTAAAATAATGGAAAAATTGCCGTGCGATGTAAAGCGGTTGCAAGAACAAAAGAATAATGCAAATCAATATTATGATCTTTGTGAGGAAATTAAAGTCTCTTTTTGAGTTGGATTTAAAAATCTCACACCAGAACAACAAATCGAGTTTAATAAACTAACAGACAAACTTAGGGAGGAAGAGGAAATAATTACTGAGAAGAAACATATAGATTATTATAGAGGTTCTGTATGTATCCATCCAGTAAAACTCTTCGTTTATCGTAATATGCAGAAAGTCCTAATTTTTTCTGCGGTGTAGGTTTTTCATGGTTCCGTTTTTTCATTCTGAATCCTCTATTCATACCTCTATCTATTCCGTCGTGATTCAGTGCGGCGTAGAATCTGTCCCATGTAAGTTTATTTTGTCTTGCAGAAAGTCCTTTTGCAGAATGTTTGACTTCTTCGGTATCTTTTTTCTGAACAATATAGCACTTACTGGATAGGGCTATAGCGCGATCACCTTGATATTCTAGTTTGAAAAGTCCAGGCTCTCTATTGCTCCATTTATCCCACGCCAACCATTCTTTTTTATGTTCGTTAAAATCTTCGAGCATTTCCGGTATTATTATGTTATCCAGAGGACCACTGACACCCATATATAAACTATCTGTATCCATTTGAATCAGTTCAAAATCCGCTCGATCAATGTATTTATCTAAAAAGTCATAATAAAATTGTAACATTCTTAGTTTTGCATATTGATATACAGCAATTCCACAGTGAAATGGACGATTCATCAGGGAGGTTGTACGCCTGGAGGATATTTCGTACGCATCTCCAATTTCTTCTAAATCGTTAAAATACGCAGATCGTAGTGCCGCATCCACACATTTTTCGTCTTTTGTATATGTTGTGTTTAGATGTGTTTCTGGTGATTCTATCATTTTTCCACAGCAAGAATTTCCTAATAATTTCATAATACTGCAATTGCGGATTTGGAGCTGTCAACATCGCCAGTTCTTCTTGCGGATGTAACTTCTTTTGCAAACCACTCAAATGGTTTTCCGGGAAGGTAGTTTATTATTGTGTGAATGGCAATTATTTTCAATCCATGATTTAAATACCATTTTAAAAGTGGGGTAAATAATAAAACTTTTTTAGCAGACATTGCACCAACCAGCTTCTTTCCATCTCCTCTACAGCGACCTGTTTCTTTCAAATAATCTAACATATGTTGGGGAACTTCATTTTCCTCCACAATCCTATTTATGAATAATGGTGACATTTCAGAAAACTTTTCTTTTAACTTGTGGGGAACTATTATATCCACTTCGGCAAACCCAAACCACTTATCCGTTAAAACCTGTCTTGTAAAATTTGTAATTCTTTTGTTCGAAAATGGGTGTTCTGATTTTATAACCCTTCCCTCTCCACATGGCATTGTTTTTGCAAGTGTGGATAAATACAAAGCGTTTGCGTCAAATCCTAATATAGAGTCACATTTTTTTCCATTTCCGTCTGGGGTTGATCTAATTCTAGAAATACCTCCTGCCATTAATCTTGAAAATACAATTGATGGTCCACCAACGAGCGCTTGTTTCATTATTTCGTATACTTCTTCAGTGGGTGCAAACAGCGGTGGGCAGATCGCGTCCGCTATTTTATTCTCTTTGGTATATAAGGTGTTACGTAGTTTTTTATAGTTCCTCGAAGAATGTATTGAAAAGCTACACGGGAAGTGTAACGGCATCTTTAAACATGTCTATACCTTTTGTTTCGTAAAATTGAGACATTTTTCTTGCCGCTTCTAGAAACGGTCCTACGTCCAAGTCGTTATAATATTTTAACCAATCTTTAAAAGTTTTCATTCCGCGTTTTTTGTATATGGCGTTGCACTCTTCTAGCTCCTTCTCAGTGATGGTTTTTGTTGGGGCAAGTTTATTCGTCCATAATTTAAATTCAGGTAAACCCTCGTACGATAATTTATCTGGTGTGTCGAACCATTCGTATGGAAAGAAAGATTTTTCGTCTTTACATCCATACGCGCTAACCCATCTAGCGTAATCAACACCTGGGGAAAGATATTAATTTTACATCTAGAAAGCGAAGCTTGGGCATGAATATAAATAATGTTTGATTTGATTTTTTACCCACTAAAACTTCTTTGTTTTATCTGCTAATATTTCAACCAATTGATTTTTTATTAAATTTAGATCGTATTTGCTTGAGTTGAATCCGAGAACTGGAACTTGGGTGATCCATCTTGTAACCTCTTTTTGTTGTTTGTATGAAAGATTATCAAAATCTGACGGATACCCATATATAGGGTTTTCACCAACCTTTTCACCAATTTCTTCCGCTCTTTTTTCTAAATCTTCATAAAACAAATTAACCAATTTGGCTGGATCTTTTTCACATATGTGTGTTATTCTGTTAGAAAGTGTATCACCAATACTCACACTGATTGGAACGTGGGTGTTTAAAATCTCTAAATCTATATGTGGATTGGTTTCTCCGGTTTTATCTAAATATGACTCAAAATCGAATACTATCTGATATGGGTAAATAACAGTAGGTGGCTTGGGAAACTCCTTGGCTTCTGGTGCTTTATAGTCGTGTTCCCAAATAACATTTAAATTAAACCGCTTTCTGAGTTTTTCGTCGGCTTTTAAAGTTTTTTCGTATTCTTTTTCAACCCTCTCTTTTATCTCTACAGTGTTCAGGACAACCGTGCCAATAACATCCGTGAAACTGGTATATTGTATTTGTTTCTCCGCAAAATCCATCAACCGGGATTTTTCCAACTACTCGTTCCCCTCCATGCCCACAAACGGCAGTATGAATGTGTGGCCAGTAAAAGAATTTATCCATTGTATTGATTTTTCTACTACATTTTGGTTTTGGGTAAAATGCTTTTTCAAAGGCGGACATCGGTCTATCTATTTTTTTTCCTTCACAAATAATTTTGGTTATTCCTTTACTACAGGTGTTTGTATGTCGGAGAAGGTTACAGGCCTTTGTAAACCTTTGATCACATTCTGTACAACAGTAAATTTGGCAGGCTTTATCCATATCTGTAATAAGAAATGCGTGATCATTATATACCCCTATTGTCATCTTTTTTGTTCCTATCTCTTCATAGTGCGCTGCTACGTTTCTTAAAAACCATGTTCCATCTTCTGTCGGTTCGTACGCGTCTATTCCTATTTTAAAACACTTTTCTACTTTTTTCAAATCTTCGAATGGTATTGAACCCTCTGGTTTATTTTTTCCACAAAATTTAAAATATTTAACTTTGTGATTCAGTGTGCTTTTCATGGATCTATCTACGCGTAATTTATCGTTAGAGTGTAGGCTAAACACCTGAATAAACAGAGTTCGTCGCCAAATGTATCTAACGGTTTTATACCCTTCTTGTATCGCAACCATTCCGGCAGTTTTCCTCCTGCTACATTTTTGGTTGTCATTTCAACATCTTTTATTTTTGTGGAATATATTATTTTTATGATGTACTACCCCATCTAACAAAGGTCCACTTTGTATTCGGACGCTTTATTTTATCTACATTTAATCGTTCTTCTTCTTGTGCGAATAACCATTTTTTAACCTCATCATAGCGTCTAAACCAGGGACTTCCTTGAAAGTTTGTGAAAAAATTTAGCTTTCTCGGTTTCCCTTTGAATCATTTTCCTCTATGTGTTGCAATGTGTAATAAAATGAGTATCGGAGATAAAAACTCCCGTGCAGCAGAGGTTCTAACTCTTTTATCCACCCTTCTGTATTATTTTTTTGAAGTCGTCTACCCAGCGATATTGTGGTGGTTCTGCGACCTTTTTCTATCTTTTTTTCGTGGTGTTTGTAGTCTTCTAAAATATTCTCTCCTTTCGAGTATTATTTTTTTAAGTAATTCGGTTTTCGGTGTTCTCTTTTCTGCTTTTTTGTAGTAATATTTCTACTTTTTTATGCTCATTTTAGCCTCATCGTCAAGTCGTTGAATTAATTTGTTTATATTCTTCAGATTTGGTTTCTATCCCTTTAAAAGCGCCCCTTTTGTATGCCCTCGTAAACGTTTCATATATTCGTTATTTTTTTCTTCATTAATTAGTCTGGTAAGTCCCCTTTCTCTTAATCTGAGTGAAAATACTATCCCCATTCCAGTCAACTCCTTTCTGAGTTGTGTGATTTTATTTTCACCCTGACTATCTCCACCAATCAGTGTGTGGGGTATTGCAGGGGTTTTTGTAACTGTTGTCATTTTTCTCTTTTCAGATAACATTTTATATATTGGTATATATAATTTAAATATTTTTTATCTTTAATAGAAAATATTTAAATTTTCGCACAACCCGTTGGGATCTATTTTATTATATTCATATCTTTTCAAATATTTTTATACCGTTGGTCTTATCCTTTCTACTTATAATGTCCAGGATGCAAAACGGTAACGAAGTGACTCTCTCTATACTACTCTATACAATAAGAAGAGTTACGTCGTTACGGGCGATATGGGAATATTTAAGGTGTACATGTAGTACATTTACGTCGTTACGGATGCTATTTATTGCTTATTACATTTCAGGGATATCGAATTTAATATACATGTATTTAAAACGGCGGCCATTTTGAATTTTGGAGATTACTAGTAGCAGAGTCAGCGAACATTTTTGTAATATATATAGTACATTGTAGCTATTCTTTCTCTGGAAATGGTCAGATATTTAATAAATCAGCAATAAACGAGTTCGGATTATTTTAGTTTCCTTGATTCCATGGGAATGACAACAGTACTGTTTATATTTTCAGACAACAGACAGCAACACGTTTCATGTGCATTTCACGAGCATGGACATTCAGCACAACAGCAACTGTGCATATGACCGCCTCATCATAGGGGATGTGACCACAAGTTCCAATGGTCATGTTGAATCTGGTAAGTCACGTGGTATTCTTATCCTTGCATATTTTACATATTTTCTGCTGCGTTATGTATGGTGGGCAATACATTTCATGTGCATTTCACAATCATGCCTTCAAGCATGGCCTTCGTGTCGGTATGCCTACCTTGACATATTGGGCGTGTCTTCAAGTCAGATTTTCATACAGTATCTTGTAAGTCACCTGGTGTTCTGATCCGTAAATAGTTTACATATGTTCTCAGAGCTCCAGACAAGTTTTGTATCTAAAGATTAGTATACCCCCATATTTCAATTTAACGCATATTTTACGTTCACAAATTTTGTTTTCTTCCTTATTAAATAGGGAACAAATCATAAAACAATAAATAAAAATTAAAAATTCACTTATTTGAGCGGCAAAAATCAAACAGCTTTTTTTGCAGCTCAAATAAGTGAATTGTTAACTCCTTGAATATTTATATATAGAGTACTATGCCCCCATAATTCAATTTATAGCATATTTTACGCTTAAATTTGTATTTTTGTTTTCTTCCTTATTAAATAGGGAACAAATCATAAAAACAAAAAAGACAAAAATTAATTCACTTATATGAGCTTTTTTGCAGCTCAAATAAGTGAATTTTTAACTGAACTAAGTAAATGTACAACTTTATTACACTATTTGCACTACTCAATTTGAAAATCAATGCGTATTTTCACATTCCTGTGAGTATTTTGTACTCCCACCTTTGATAATCAATGCGTATTCCTCTAAAATAAGTGCTTAAACTACGCCAATACGCCCCATATTATCTGGAGCGCTGTGCTGTGTATGAGAAGTCACAATTACATACATTCCAGCCATACATACCGTTACGGAGCCCCACGGGGGACGTAGAATTCTTTGTTATGAAATCGTTCCCACGAAATAACAATTCGTTCCCTCAATTTAACTATTCATTCCCACGAATTAAAAAATCGTTCCAACGAATTATCTATTCGTTCCCTCAATTTAACAATTCGTTCCCACGATATAACAATTGCTATTTCGTGGGAACAGAATTGTTATATCGTGGGAACGAATTGCTAAATTGAGAGAACGAATTATTAATTCGTGGGAACGTATTGTTATATCGAGGGAACGAATTGTTAATTCGTGGGAATGAATTATTTGTTATTTCGTGGGAACGCATTAATAAAAAGAAATTCATGTCCGCTGCGGGGCTCCGTAGACCATAAAGTAGTTCTGGGTACACAAGCATAACGCTAATGACAACATAAACATTATGACGTGGTCCTCTTTGCCACGTTTAGATCACGGTTCGTCCGCATGTACGAGGAGATAATCCGCGAGCTTTAACGAGCGGATTATCGATCGTACACGCGGGGATGAACGTGATCTAGCTATGTTATCATCACAACCTCATTTCCATACATTACCATGTGCTGTGTAAATGAAGAAACAAAACTCGAAACTGTATCAAGGATGTGACAAGAAAAAATTCCTTTTACTTTTACTATGACAAATGGCGGATTATATTCCAGGTTCCTGGCAAACGTGTGGAAGCACGAACAACAACGAATACATATCCACTGGACCGAATATGACGTTTAAATTCGAAAGTGACAGTTCTACCAAGGGGTCCGGCTTTGATGCTATAATCACTCCTTTCCACAACGGTATAATACTCTTATATTCATTACCTTAGTTTCTCGACCAATGAAAGAACGGCATTTCGTCTCAAATAATCGCATATTGCGACGCTTTCGCCAATATGTATTAAATTAATAATTAAATGTTCATCGCTATATTTATAACTGATTTTACGCCTTGTTGTCATCTGTTCATGAGACGCAAAGCATATTACCGCCCACACACTGTCAGTTCGTGCCACACCGCCCATCACATACTAGTATAGCGTTCGAAATTACATTTAGGGGAGGAGTTTCGCGACTGGGCTGGGTAAGCAATAAGAAAGTGACAGTTCACATATTTAATTTTTAATAGACTAATTTCTTGCTCGCTAGCTCGAAATTAATTTATTAAAAAGTAAATATGTAAACTATAACTATTACATAAATGTGACTTTGACTGGAGATATGGGACTTTTTGCGGCAAGTTTAGATCCAGATCAGCCTGTGCGTTCGCACAGTCTGATCAGGATCTGCAGTGCTCGCCATTACATCAATAAAACACCTGATGTGCGTCTAATAAGCAGTATGAATCGTTATCAGTTTACAGAAGAGTGTTATGGCGATGGTCTAGTAACATAAGGTCGTAAGTGCTATGCTTTAGCATAGCAGTTACGACCTTATGTTACTAGACTATCGATGTGATTATGAGGTACACTGGCCACACATACTGTACTCCGCGCCGGCATAAAATGCTTCACGTCGTCGAACGATGCACCAGTTTCCTGACGAAATGTCACTCACCTCTACTTAGAGCTATCGCATAAACGCATTTTCGTCTAGTAATCGACGCGAATATATTGGGAATTCATCAGGATTCCGGCGCCTATATGGACGTGAAACATCTAAAGCCAGCACGGCTTGGAGTGAAGCACCAGTGTATATATATTTCATCAGGATCCAGGGATGGGTTGTGGCCTATGGGTTAGAACACCTGATTTCCGATCCAGAGTTTGTGGGTTCAAACCACGCCATAGGCATCGTAAATACTTTCGTAGTATTTACATCACAATGGCCTGTCAGATGATACTTTAAACTGTGGTGCTGTCTCTATATGACCTTAGCTTTTGGTGGGACGTTAAAGGTACATGCCCACTCAGTAGCTTATAATACAGGGAGACAGATAGTTTTGTATATTCTGTAGATATGACATTTTCTGGCAAAACAAATATTCATTCACCATTACCCCACGTATTGATTGGCATTATTATACATTTTATACCTGACGTAAATGTCAACACTGATATCAGGGGCGATAACCGTGTTTCCTTAAATGTTAACGGACATTACTACATGTATTTATTCTCTGTATGTATGTTTTGGTATGCAAAAATGTGTTGAAACTATGACGCATTTAATTCATATAAATAATTAAAAAGTAGCATGCCTCATTTGCATATGAAAATAATCTGATACCACCGCGAGTCACTATCAGTAAATATATATTACTAAATGATTATATCTGTATAGCGGGCACTCCTAATTTTTAGAACTTAATTCCTATAAAGAACAGTTTGTGCTTACTGAGTGGGAATGTACCTTTAAACCCATTCACATTCACTTTTTCTTCATCAGGATCCTGCGACTTGGTGGAAGAGTTTGAATGTGACAACGCCCGCTGTATTGACAATTCCATAAAGTGCAGCGAATATAATCCATGCGGAGACAACTCGGAACCTGTGGACTGTCCTTCCGATGACTCATCGACATCGATTCCCGATGACTCATCGTCTGTTAACGGCGACAAAATCTTTGTTATAGCCGTCGGCGTTATTGCCTTCATAGTCATCGGAAGCGTGTAATAAAAAGCCAGGCACCGTCGGTCATGTGCTGGTAGGTAGAGACTGGGGCCCGTCTCACTAAACTTCGTACGAATAACATGTTCGTAAGTGCAAAATTATGATAGTTTGGAAATTTCACATTAACAAAGTTTTCTTGTAAACAATTATTGGATTTACATTTATTGAGCATAGGCTATGCTAAATAAATGTAAATCCATCAGTTGAAATCCAGACTATGCTAAATTTGCACTTACAAACATTTTAGTCTTACGAAGTTTAGTGAAACGGCCCACCCCCGGGGGTCAATTTCATATCATCGTACGACAAAAAAATGTTCTTACCAAGATTTCTAGCAATTTATTTCAGACAGTAATTAGATCCACTGATGCTACCGTGTGTCACATTTCTGCAGTGGGCGTTAAATATGAAAAAATCCACCAAACATTTCTCACAATGGATGTTAATGCCAATTTCGTTCTCCGTGTTAGTTTGCACTTACGAGCGTCTTAGAATATTGTAAGTGGAAACTTGCAAACTTGAAATTCGAAAAACATTTACATTGACATACCATAGTCGGCGGAACCGGAAAATTATTGGGGGGGGGGGTTAGTTAGTTAGTTATAACGAGTTAGTTAGTTATAACGAGATCCGATCCCTTGGGAACTAGATCTTATCTCGTTGGAATATATTAATACAGTGAAACCTCTCTAAAGCGGACACCCTGGGAGGTCCCCAGCGCTTTCGATTTAGAGAGGTTCCCCTGTAAAACAGGCAGACCACTACTTCAATACACGCGTGAGCGATTTGCGATAAGAACATAGGAATGAATGGCCTTTTTGTTGAATTTATCGGGGTATAAACTTGGAAAAGTCGCGGGAATACTGGACGAAGCGATAATTTTCGAAAAAAAATAAAAAAAACATTTATTTTTTTTCGAAAATTGTAATTTCCACAAAAAGGCCATTCATTCCTTATAATTCCAGCATTTGAAATAAATTCATCAAGAAAATGTGTTTATTTTCCATTTTCTTAAGAATTATTTTAACTGCGCCTCACGGTTACGGAAAGTAGTTCAGCGTGGGAGTTTACTGGGATCTAAATTATGGACAGACACTTGCTACGCCAATCAAATGTGAGGGAATTGTGTAAATATTTTTGTGCTCGAATTATCACACATTAACATCGGATATAAATGTCAATGAAACTATCAAAGTTAAGCACAACTGACATTTCTCTGTGAGAGAGGATCCACTTTAAGTACATTTGGCTGTTCTATTTCTATTTTCCAGGGAACATCCAACGTGGTAAGCGTGTCCACAATTCAGCCGGTGAATATTTCGATGGTCAACACGTCACAAGTTCCACCACCACAAGTTCCACCACCTCCCTACCACCTGCAGTTCCGTTAAGGCCATATCACGTTGTTTCTCTCTTACATGTACATGCGCACTCAGTAGGCACAAAATGTTCTTTATAGTAATTAAACAAGCGCATAATTGTGTCACTATTGCACCAGTTCTAAAAATTACGAGTGCCCGCTATACAACTATAATCATTTTGTAATATTTATTTTACTGATAGTGACGCACGGTGGTATCAGACTGTTTTCATATGCAAATGAGGCATGGTATTTTTTAACTACTTATACGAAATAAATGCGTCACCTGAAAAAATTGCACATCAAAAAATAAATACAGAGAATAAATAGTAATGTCCGTTACCCTTTTAAGGAAAGCTTTAAATCTGATCGTGAATTTACGCTTACTAATATGTTTAATCAGTGTATTTTCTTCTTCTTTTTTCATAGCGTTTGCTGGTGGAAATTAAAATTCATGTTCAAAACTGCAAAGGGTTGATGAAGTTTATAACATGAATTTTAAATGATTTTGTGACAAATGTAGCTCCCGATCAGCCTACACATTGCTGAACTTGTCAAGGATCAACACCGTTTTCCGAAACGATGCTATTGTGATATGACGGGTGATTCAGTTGTTACAAAATGATCCAATAGCAAAGTATACTTTGAGGGAGAAATTTTCAATTTAAGGATAAATTTATTAATTTGTATTATACTGAATGTATTACATAATCACAGCCATTTTGGCTGTGATAATGTAATAAATTCAGTATAATAAGCATGCATACTTTTAATCATCAAATATATGCAATCGTTAGTTCTGTATGAAATAATGCATTTCGGAAAAATCAATGATTACTCCGTCAAAGTATACTTTGCTAGATAAGTATACTTTGCAATTTTGATGAAATCGGCTTCAGGATTGTTCTTTGGTCATGGCGAGTGATTCTATGGTCATATGTAACAGAATGCCTAAGTCATAACGTGTAATTTGATATTATAACAGATTAAGATATCTATATTGTGTACCAATTTGCATACTTTACAAATGAAAATTTTATATATATATATATATATATATAATATACTCGTATGCATATGTATCTTTCATGCACACTATATTGATAATTGTGGATATTGCGGACTCAATATGTAAATATACACAATGTGTGTATTAACTGTTGATGCTGTGTTCTAATGCCGTTTATCTGGGGTGTGGGGGGGATCAAGGGACTCTCGTGTGGATGATCATTGGCTAGACAGGTATGCAAACGGAGCAAATACTATAAAAGTGTAATTTGTCATTTCGTATGAACTAACGCATCGTTGCTAGCTATAGCACCCCTACAGTGATACAATCATTATGCATATATTATATATATCTGGGCATATATATGGGCTTTATATATATTTATGCCCATATATGTTTTATGAGCACAACGATTTAAACAACCCCACGCCTCTCTCAATAAAGTTTCGTGTCTGGAGGTTCGATCGGCCTAGTCGGAGCAATGCTCAGGTTCGTTGCATCTGATCACCCGATTTCGAGCACGTGGTCGGGTATGTGTTCAGACAGTAGTTATGGTACAGTTATGAGTCATGGTTGAAATTAATATAATAAACCTTGGCACCGCCAGCCATACGACATGTGGACACCCTGTCAATTTGCATGTGTATGTATGAACAGTAATGTATGTGGTTTTTTGTTAACTTAATCAGTATACGTATGTATGCATCAACAATTCGTACAGTGACCGCATCCTTTAAAGACCTCGTAGTACATGTATATACCGCCACTAAACGAGTTGATACTATATGATAGCCTAGATACAGGTGAGTTACCATGGGGAAGCAGTTTGTTTTATCGGTAGGTTCAAGTACATTTATATGTGTTTATTCCCAGATCACTTGTGTACCAATACATTAGTATTGTTCTAATATAGACAATTATAACTAATCTAAATTAAAGTTTTACCTATACCTAATGGTTAAGTTACAGGTACAGAGTACAATAGTCTCTTTCCTTAACTCGGGTCCACATTCAGTGTCTGTGTACTTATAAATGTACATTCATATTATTTAATGGGTCATTCCGAGTACATGTATGTAAGTAGGAGCTTGATACTAATAAAGCATTAATTATAAGTATTTGCTGAGCAAGTATGTGATTCGTGATGAGAAAATTACCTAATCCTAGCGTCGACTCTGATCTGACAGTAAATACATGCGGTCATATCGGGGTATGAACTATTTATATCTACATATATATATATATTTGTTTTAAATGAACGAATATTTAAGATCATGCTAGCCACGACACACAGTCCGTTATTGAAAGGGGTGGGGGTTTTATGTTTGTTTTGTTTTCTCAATACGATTCACATACATGTACGTGAACACAATTTTATCCCGTCAACGCAGTGTGTATGTGCCGTGAAACACGGTGCCGCGAAAATTTTTTGATATGCTGTCAATACAACATAATCACTGGGTATGAATATGTGCAGTGACTGAGGTTATTTGTTTTTCATTTTAAAGCCATATGTAGGTGTTGACAGGATAAATAGAATAGTAGGTTAGTGCCGTGAATGGAACAAATATCTGGCGCGGCACGGAAACGGGATGTGCTCGGCAGAGCCTCGTCCATTCCATTTCCTGAGCCTTGCCATATATTTTTTCCCATTCACGGCACTAACCTACTTTTCTGTATGTTATGGTTCTCTCGAACTTTCACTTCCGTAACACGGAGAGAGTACCATTGTGTGTATCAAGGTCTCCTCATAAAATCCGTGCATGATTTCTGGGGCGACAAGCTGGGTTAAAAGTGCACTAGCAGCCAAGTGGAGACGCGTTTGATGGAAAATCCGTTACGTAATAAGGACACTATAAAATAATACGTACTTTGAATCAGATGGATTCTGGAAGTTTCAATACTTGTTGTTGTTGTCAGTACCACGTGATCATACACATTTATGTTGTATTATTAGCAATGGTCATAACATTTACGAATGACAATATAATGATAATCACCCGTGCTGTTATGGGCATTACATTTGGAAATTGGTGAACAACCATGCATATATATATATATACTATGCTAATTGATAAATAATAAATAAAACGTTTACATCATTACACGATATTATATAATATTGTGTGATGATGTAAACGTTTTATTTATTATTTATCAATTATTATAGTGAAGGAAATTATAATATGATAAGAGTTGACAGGTGGCAATTAATGGACGGGTCAACCCCAATTGTTGATGCATACATCCAAAACATAAAAGTGTTGTATATACTACGGAAATACGCCATTATTATGTGTATGGATTTTGTGGTTTAGCCTTTCACTTCACACCTCTTAGCATATGTGAAATTGAAAGATTGTTTGATGCAATGAGGGATTTTGTGAATGAGAATTTGCATGTGCTTCATGTCATGCATATTTGTGTTTTTCTCATACCTTCTCGCTTTTGCTTACATATCTATTGTTTTCGCTTATACCAAACTTCCGAGCAGCAATACAACATTTAAGTTTACTAGAATAAAATGTATTGTTAGGCATCATACTATAGTAAAACATGAATCTTAGCATATGTACTTTAAATGTTAGAGGATTAGGATCAAAAGTAAAAAGGACACAAATTGTTCAATGGCTTAAGGATAATGAATATGACATTTGTTTTTTCACAAGAAACTCATACAACATATAATACCGCAAAGGAATGGGAAACGGAATGGGGGTCAGATGCAATATTTTGTGGTAACAGTAGTAATAGTGAAGGGATACATGTAGGAATACTTTTTAATTCAAAACTGACATATACCATACATACGGCAGCTTAATACATACCATCACATACCATACATACGGCAGCTTAAAAGGGACATGCGCAATTTTTTAACATCTCGTTCCCACGAGATAGGATCTCGTTACTACGAGTTTGTTATGTCGTTCCCACGACATAGCATCTCGTTCCCTCGAGTTAGCATCTCGTTCCCTCAAGTTAGCATCTCGTTCCCACGAGATAGAATCTCATTACCACGAATTAGCTATGTCGTCCCCACGAGATAGCGTCTACTTACCACGACATATCATCTCGTTCCCATGAGATAGCATCTCGTTACCATGAGTTACCTATGTCGTTCCCATGACATAGCATCTCGTTCCCCCGAGATATGATCTCGTTCCCACGACATAGGTAGCCAATGAAAATGCAACATAATTACCGTCATATTAGTCCGGCAGCCGGGAGCTTAACCTTATTTTGATTAACTTATTTGTTTTATTGGGGATTTTGCTTGTCCATGCCATCCACATCAAGAATCCGGCTGATGACATTGTCATCCTAGAGTGTTTTGAGAAATATGCATACATTCAAAATGGCCACCAAACAGTTATAGTATGCCATATAGTTGCATCCATGTGAGGTATTGAAGTAATTTAAGAGTGTAAAATGGATTTACTTGACTTATCAGATAAGCGGTCAACATTAATATTCAATGCAATTCACTGTCACATGGAAAAAGT
Organism: Conchocele bisecta; assembly: GCA_029237695.1. Classification (NCBI taxonomy): domain Eukaryota; kingdom Metazoa; phylum Mollusca; class Bivalvia; order Lucinida; family Thyasiridae; genus Conchocele; species Conchocele bisecta. The sequence continues at coordinate 19,737,113 of CM055277.1, forward strand.
CCAAATTGGAGGCCAAATGTGACATATATTTTACATAACTGCTCTCACACTCCATATCAAAGCAAACAGGATACTGATATTGGATATATTGACACAGTAAACACTTTCAGTACGTCCGATATGTTCGTAGACAAGTTGTTGAACAGGGGAAGTCCAAGATGGCCGCCACATATAAACAGAGTATCATATAACAATAAATTAAACGACTGATAATTAAGTATATAACTGCATATTAGCGCCATATCGTAGTAGATTGGTATAGATTTATTGAATTTAGGTATACAATGAACGCTTTCAGTAACTTCGGAATATAATTAAATAGCTGTGCCAATAGCAGAAGTAAAAAATGGCCACCAAATATTTAAAAAAAAAGACACGTTGCCTTATACTGCGCAAATTGCATACTTATTACTGGGGCTATTGTGTAATTTAGGCATATAAGTATACAGGTCGCAGGTTTATGGACACATTGGACGTTTTATGTAACATTCATAGGCAATATTAGACAATTGTGTCAATGGAAGAAGCCTTAGATGGCCGCCAGATATATATTACCTTGCACAAAATACAAAATTCTTTGCAGATCTGGAAAAACGAAAACTTCGAAAGCTGGAAAACTTCGAAAGAAAAATTATATCAGAGTTAAATGTAAATGGACAACAGATAACTGATAAACAGCACATTTTAGAAGAGAAGAAAGAAAAACGAAAGTATAGAATCAGACATAAATTTCTTTCCAGATGAACATAGCAATAATTTGAATTAAGAAGAAAAAATAAAATGGGAAGGAGTGTTATCTGAATCTGAATGCTTTAATGCATTAAAAGAGATGAGTACTAATAAAAGCCTGGTTCAGATGTAATAACTACTGAATTCTACAAATTGTTTTGGAAAGACATCAAACCATACTTAGCTAAGTCTCTAAATTATTCACTCGAAATTGGTGAATTAACAACCCTATGAAACCAAAGCATAATACATTTAATTCCCAAAAAAGATAAAGACAGTACCAATCTCTCAAAATGGAGGCCAAAGAGTTTACTCAAAATTAATTACAAAATTGCTACAAAGGCTATTGCTAATCGTATAAAGGGTGTATTAAACAAGTTAATAGATTCCTCTCAAACGGGATTTATTAATGGTAGATATATTGGAGAAAACATAAGTCTATTATTTGAAACTATTGACCACGTTAATGAAAAAGATATTCCAGGGTTGTTATTTTTTGCTGATTTTGAAAAAAAAGCCTTTGATAGTGTTACTCATGAATATATTATGAAAGTTTTAAGATTCTTAAATTTTGGTCCCAGTCTATTAAATGGGTTGAAATATGTTATCATAACATATCTAGCTGTGTAACAAATAACGACTATGTTACATATTTGTTTATTATAACACAATAAATACTATCACATCATAGTGTCCGAAATAATGACATGATAAAAGGAATAATAAACAATCAAGAAGAAATAAAAAACACAATGATCGCAGGCGATGTCAATTATTGCTGAGATGGGTCAAAAGAATCGTTAGAAACCCTAATTTCTACCATTGATTATTGTGGACATATTTCAGGCTTGCGATTAAACTATTCAAATCGGTACTTTTTACGGCAGGTTCTTTGAAAACCACTACACTCGCTTTCTGTGAAGATAAACATTTTGCATGGACTGCCGACGTAGCAAAAACACTAGGCATACACTTTTTTAATGACAAAACTAGAATACATAATATAAACGTATTATGAAATGTAAATGAATTTAAACAATGTTTAGACATATGGAAATGTAGAAAACTGACAACTATAGGTAAAATAACTGTTCTCAAAAGCTTTGCTTTTCCAAAAGTAATATTTCCATTGACGGTGTTAGATATTACTGGAGATGATGTTATAGAACAAATTACACGCATGATGTTTGACTTCCTATGCGATCCCAAACCAGATACAATCAGCAGAAAAGTTATTGTGAAAAATTATGAAAATGGCGGGCTGAAAATGATCGATCTAGTATGTTTCATAAATTCTTTAAAAGCAAGTTGGGTTAAACGTCTTACAAATGATGCAAACATTGGGCAATGGAAAATAGTGTATATTAATTATTTACATACGTTTAGTGTTACGAATATATTTGAAGGAAACTTCCACGAATTCGATGCAAAAATATTGATAAAAAAATGCTTTTTATCAAATATCCTTGAAGCATGGGCCAAACTTAATTATTCTGAAAATCCAGAGAATGTTTCGAAGCAAATCATGTGAAACAAATGGCAATACATTTTATTACAAATATTGGAAAGAACGGGGAATAAAATACATAGAACATATTTACAATTATAGAACCAAAACCTAAAATATTTTAAACTTATATCCAGTATACCACTAGCTTGGCGTGCACGACTAAAGAATGAGACAATAAACATCCAAAATATCACTTCACCCCTTTTAAGAAAAGTGCAATCTTCCAAACAATGTAATAACATGTACAATTTGCCTTAGTAAAATTAGCAAAGTTGTTTTCAAAACTCGGAGTAAATGGAATGTAGACTTTTCAGACACAACTATTAATTGAAAAATTGTAAATACACAGCATTTTAGAAGCACTATATATATTCAAAACTTAGGAATTTCCAGTACAAATGCTTGATGAAAATTATTGCCACGAACGATTATTTATTTAAATGCGGAATTGTAAATTCTAATTGATGTGATTTATGCAGTATGGCACAAGAAACAAACAAGCACTTATTTTGGGAATGCCAAAAGAGTCAGCAATGTTTGTCTCTGCTAAGCACGTTTTTACATGATAACGGTAGAAATTTTATATTGGAATGGTTAAAAATAAGTTTAGGGCAGTATGAAACAGAAAATATATTCTTGAACTTTTGTATTATACTAGGAAAGTACTTTATTTATGGATGTAAATTAAGAAATACTGAACCGACTTTCTCAGCTTTTAAGAAATATTTAAAACAAACTAAAAAGCTTGAACATGAAATAGCAGTAAATAGAAACAAAGCTGAAATACACAATAGAAAATGGAATGGTTTACCGCTAGACTAACTTATTTCTAACGTATTTTATTCTAGCATTATTTCCCTTGAAATATTTAATCCAACAAAAAAACATAAATTATGATCATGCTGCTCGTGCTTATCTAATTCAACTCTTTTCTTTCCTATGTGTGTATTTTTAACTTTCTCCATTGTTTTTTCTCTCTATTATTAATTGATAACTATTTGTGTTTGTATGTGTGTATTACTTTTCTTTATAAAAAAATCAAACATATACATATACAAACAGGTAATTACACGTGTAATATATATTTGCTCAGTAATTTAGAAATATGGAATGGAATGAAATTATGCACATGCATGTTACTAGTAATATGTCTTGTTTGTACATGTTTTTGGGTGAAAATAAAAAATAGAATATAATCAAAAACTTTGATTGTTTTTATCGGATACGTAGATAGGTTTTGAACATCTGTGTGGACGCTTGACAGAGAAAAAACTGGCATGGCCTAATACTGGCATTTACTAATGCCTAAACAAACATGACTGTTTCTTGTAATTTGTGATGCGGGAACCCCTAGTTATATACCGGAACATCGGATAGATGTGTTGGTCACGTTTGTACAAATCCGAGCTATCGCTGACCACAGGCATTCGGCGTGTTTTGGGTTTCATCGGTATAACTATATACATGAACAATGTTTCTAACTTTGGCCGGACACGACCTCCTATCATAATAAAATAACGTGTTTAACATTGTAATTTTCTATGCAATCTATGTATTTCTGCAGGATAACGATAATTCTCGAATGATCATATGAACTTGCTACTACAATATTGACGTTAGAGCCTTAAACACATAATTTAATTTGTCATGATAGGAGGTTGTGTCCGACATAGGAAAAGAAGCTGTAATTCAATATTCTCTACATAGTTATGTTCTCACTACGCTATTTTAGCAAGATAACAATAATTTCCAAATGACCATGTGCAATTTTTGCCAAAATATTCACATTAGCGTTAATAAAATCGCGGAATGTGTTGTGATACGAAGTCGTGTCCGACCAAAGTTAGACCATACATGTATATATAGAGCTATACCGATGAAAGCAGAAACATGCCGAATGTCGCTGATCGAATGTCGCTGTGTCGCTGACCACTACGGAATCAGCCGATAGACGGCTCTTTCAGGGTACATATACATGTATACTGGTACTGTCCGTCCGTCTGACGGTAGGCCTGCTTTTCGAGGACGTGATACACATATCACACCTACTGTCTGTGTCATGTTTTGCTGCCGACGAACGTTTGGCTATTAAACGTATTACATTTAATAAATATTTAAATGTAAGTACTTTTTCATCAATAACAAAAAAAGGCACCCTCCCCCAAATTTTTTTTATGAAATTCCATCAAATATCGATTTTATTTCCTATGGGAATTTAACATGGGGCAAAAAGGAGTCGGAAGGTGTCCAGAAGGGTCGAAAAATGAAAAATTTTGGAACGTGACTCCTAAACCTGTCTAGATAGCTTGAAAATTATGTAAATAAGAAAATAGTTACATTTTAAAAATCGAACCAGAAAATAAAAATCCATTTTTAGCCCACATGTTACAAGGAAAATATTTTTTTTCGTAATAAAATCAATATTTGGAGGTGACTTTTTTTATATTTATTAAAAAGTACTCACAATCAACAGACAGTAAGTTCATTTACGCTGACTACAGTGGAACCCCCCTAAACCGGACATAGAAAACGGTGAGTGGAGCTTAATTGTTATAAACCGGACACACTGGGGACCTCCCAGGGTTTAGAGACGTTCCACTGTATATTGCTTCCATAAAACCTACAATATACAGGGTCCCGTTTCACTAAGCTTCATACGACTAAAATGTGTAAATGTGATCTCACTACCATTCCAGTTTTGGAGTATGTAGGCTATACACTGTTTATGTTTAATGCGGAATAATATATTTGTATTTTCAAACCGGTTTACTGTTTATTATATTCCTCAAACAAGTTGGCAAGCAGGGAAACATATTATGACACGTTCAAATTTCTAAATAATCATGGTATGGGATCACGTGGTCTATCCTTTACACTGCAGTAATAGCGGCGCCCATCAGATCTCAGGCATCATAGTTTTCATCAATACGACTGCGGTTACTTCCTTTTAAAGGTACATGCCCACTCAGTAGGTACAAAATCCACCAGTTCTAAAAAATACGAGTGCCCGCTATACAGATATAATGAATTGGTAATATTTATTTTCCTGATAGTGACGCGCGGTGGTATCAGGCTATTTTCATATGCAAATTAGGCATGATATTTTTTAATTATTTATATAATGCTAATTAAATACGTCACATAAAAAAAAATATATTTTCGACAGATTATAAAGTATGATCATTGCACATCAAAAAATAAATACAGAGACTACATAGTAATGTCCGTTAACATTTTAAGGAAACACGCTTATCGCCCCTGATATCAGTGTTTATGGACTAATTTTCAAAATCTAACTTTTGTTTTCTTATTCACATCATTTCCAAAGTATCTACCCAGGTTTCGGAGTCAATTTCCAAAATTTTAATTATTCTACCCTCCTCCTCCTTTTTGCCCCACGTTAAAGTGGTAGGTGCGGATTCGGCAAAACTATGCCCAAACTAACAAATGAATATACACGCGTACGTAAAAACATCATCAAATTGAAACGAAATATAGTATAATCAAAATAATTTCGGTTTTGCATTCAGGCTATATTGCAGATGTTGTTCGCACAGATTGAACAAATTCTGACACAGGGCCGATTTTCATGTAAATCGACCTTACACCTTTGCTATACACATGATACATTAACCAGCAAGGAAAAATATGAAATTTCTTCATTTTATGTTGTGAAATTATCATACTATACTACTAGTGGACGAACCAGAGGGGGCCACCATTACCACTTCCACAGCATTTTCTTGAAAGGAATCCGTCAATATATATTATTTCCGCATCTGGCCCCGTTTCACTAAACTTCGTACGACTAAAATGTTTGTAAGTACCAAATTATGATACTCTGTAAATTTCACATTAACAATGTTTTCTTGTAAACAATTGATGGATTTACATTTATTGATCATTGGCTGCACATGCAGAATATGCTCAACAAATGTAAATTCATCCATTGAAATTTACAGACGATCATAAATTTGCACTTACGAACATTTTAGTCGTACGATGTTTAGTGAAACGGGCCCCAGGTGACTTAAATGTTCACCCCTAAGTAACTGGAATGGATTTTGATATGTTAACTTTGCTAGCAATCCAACCGTCACAACATGATTTTCACACCAGTCCATTTAAGAAAAGGAGGTATTTTTGTTCTCAAAAATTTGATAATTAATTGCAAAAAGTGCAGATCCTGATGGGACGGCTCGTCACGAGCCGGCTCATCTGGATCTACACTGTTTGCCAGTGCCGATATAAGGCATGTGGTGTTCAAAGGGTTAATTATTATACATCAAACTATTGTATGGTTGTATTTTGTTCAACTAAAACAAAATAAAAGCAAAGAAATAGATGATCTCAAACCAGTTTTCCTTTGACATGAGATTTATGAAACGAGCAACGAACAATTTATTCACCGAGCCTTTTGCTGGGTGTATACCGTTGCTGACACGAGATGCATACATTGCATATCAAATGGAGACGAGTTTGAGATGGGAGAGATGCAATGTTTTGAAACAAATGAAACTGCGTATTTTCAAGGTGTGCTGTAGAGCCGGTTTTTGTAACCCCCCGGTTTTTATAAACCCCATTAACAAAATCCGGGGGTTACAAAAACCGTTGACGTATGCGCCGGATCTTGTAACCCGAAGGTTTTTGTAACCCCGAATAGTAATATTGCGATACGTGAGATAATGCTTGATTCAAACTTGAAATAAAGTAAAATACTATGTATCTGCCTGACCCGACGTTCCAAGTTCGATAATCAAGCTTTCGGGCGGTGGCCGAGTGCATATTTATAACCTTGCTCTACACTAAAGCCGCGTGACAGAAAATGTTCGGAAGTGCAAATTTATGATCGTCTGGAAAATTTAATTGCTGGATTTACATTTATTGAACATAAGCTGCATATGCAGCCTATGTTCAACAAATGTAAATTCATTAATTGTATACAAGAAAACACATGTTAATGTGAAATGTACAGACTATCATAATTTTGCACTTACGAACATTTTAGTCGAACGAAGTTTAATGAACGGCCCCCAGGTGTGCAACATCGAATCAAATGTTTATCATCCTAATGAAGTTACATATACACTTACAGAATACGTATTATTATAACTGCCAGTTGTTTAAACTATTAATACAACTAGACCCACCATGATAACAGTATGTAAATACATATTTAAAGGGGTATATCAGGATTTTTTTAAAACAATAATATAAAAAAAATCAATATATGTTTTCATCATCGCCCTATGTAAAGTGGTTTAATTGAAGATACTGGGACTGCTGGGTTGTTTCAATTTTCACCGGTGTCGGTACAGAAGTATCAGGTTTTCAATCTTGTTTAATGCAATAAGATAGGAAATCCGATAGTTACACCTATATGTATATGGGTGAAAATAGAAACAACCCAGCGGTCCTACATGTAGTAGCGTCGTATATCTTCAACACATTTTAATTTGTGATGGTATATTTTCAAAACATTCTGATATTCCCCTTTAAATTTGTGCCATAGATAGACGCCGATGGCTGCTTGACCAGGTTAAAATGAATATCTTGACGCTGGCATTTTCACTACTGGCACGTTCATTAGCGACACGTGTAATGTCCGTGACACGTGCAGTACTGATTCGAGTCGAAAAAAGGTCATTTGTGGTCGTGACTGGAGAAATGGGGCTTATGTGATTTATGACAAGTGTAGCTCCTGATCAAATAATACACTCCCGTTAACAATAGAGATATATATTGGTTGATAGAAGAAAGACAGGTGTTTCATTGAATGAATGGTAAACAGTGCAGATATCGATCAGACTGTGCGGATGCACAGGCTAATCTGGATCTACACTGGACTAACAAAAAACCCATAAGCCCCATTTTCTCCAGTCACAGCCACAGTTTTCAAATATTTTCGCCGTTATACGTTTCGAAAAAAAAATGTATTATTTTCGATAAACGGCGTCGAAAGTTGACACAAACTCAGAGCTCATGCGGAATTCCATTCCACATGAGCTCTGAATTTTGTGTCAATTTTCGATGTCATTTACTGATTTTCGAAATCAATATCGGCGAAAAACGACTATGCGATAATGGAGGTAATTCCATAACCGGAACTAAGTGATAAAAACGTGGAACTTAGAAACCAAGCACATAACATTTTATTGTGGTTTTGTCAGCTGATAGATTCTGACGCCGAGTGAGACAAAAGTAGGGAAACTTTAAAGTTGTTTAATGTCCAGTCTTGATTTGTTCGGATTTGATTTAGTTTATTTACTTGGGGTGTAACTGAAAGTGCTGGAAAAGTAATTTACATAGGTTATTTAGTTTATTTGGGCTACGAGCAGTTTCTGGTAAATATAGTTTAGCTTTAGTTATTTTAGAATATAATCCGAAAATGTCTAGTAATACATTTAGTTTCAGCTATTTAAAATATAACCCGACGTTTCAAACTTTCGTCGCATTGCGTAACAGTCATAAAACTCGGGTTAGTTCGACATGTAAGAAAACCTACAATTGAAATATGTGTTATATAGTTGGTAGCCCAATAAAAATGTATATAGTATATAGGAAGTAGTAACACAAATTAAAACCCGCACATGTGATCCAAACTGATTCGTAGCCGTATATGTTCGCCACTTTACCGATTCGTTCCCTGACTGTTTGTTAACAATTTCAAGCTATACAATGCCATTCACTTTTGACCGAAAACAACGCATTGGATGACACAAAAGATGGAAACACGTTCCTTTGGACACTTTGTGACATCCAAATGTATCATATGCATCATCTAACAACCGTCCTTGCTCACAGACACAATTAGGCTGTATGAATTCGGCAGCAGACGCATTTTAAAAATAGCCCGCTGTAAATCGTCATTCGTACGTTATGACGACTTAGACACGAATTGTTTGGGTACGTTCAAACATGGTACCCGGCCCCCTCCTGGACAGGTATGTATGCTTTAGTCGGAGTTCGAAATAGAAGGAGAGCATATACTTTCTGTTTTATTTTTTTTACTTTTATTCATTTTACAGTTGCTTTTTGTTTGTTTGTTGTTGTTTTTTGTTGTGGTGGTTGTTTTGTAGGAAAACTGTTCATTTGATCTGTTATTATGGAAAACTTCAAATATTTAGACACCAGCTACCCATAAATTCCAAATATGTTTTGCAAAATATACGAATATCAATAAGGAAGATATTTGTTAATAAATATTTTTACCACATTATTTATTTTCATCTGTCAGCAATGTCGTTGCAACTGCATTGTACGTGTCATTTTCATCATTAGGGCAGTTGTAAACACGTTCGATCAGTCTGACCAGGCATACACCCTGGTATATATTCAGTCAGACGAACGTTTGTTATTTCTCTGAATTAGAAGGGAAACACAAACAAGCAAATATTATCTTTCTAGGAATGTGAATACAAAAAAGGCCCGACGAGACAATGCTAAATAGAATGTAACTACAACCACATAAAACGTGCAAGCACGCCAAACCATATGGAACGACAAATCTACATAAACTCAAATAATTAATGCTAGCTTCAAATAATTAGTGCTCTCTCTAATTCTATTAGTGTTCTCTCAATTTCAATTAGTGATCTCTCTAATTCAATTTGTGCTCTCTCTAATACAAGTTGTGCTCTCTCAAATTCAATTTGTGCTCTCTTTAATTCAATTAGCGCTAGCTGTAATGATAATTAATAGAGAGAGCACAAATTGAATTAGAGAGAGCACAAATTCAATTAGAGAGAGCACAAATTCAATTAGAGAGAGCACTAATTGAATTAGAGAGAGCACCCATTGAATTAGAGAGAGCACAAATTGAATTAGAGAGAGCACACATTTAATTAGAGAGAGCACAAATTGAATTAGAGAGAGCACAAATTGAATTAGAGAGAGCACAAATTCAATTAGAGAGAGCACAAATTGAATTAAAGAGATCACTAATTGAATTGGAGAGACTGACATGTGTATACACTGGTCACCAATGATCGACACAGACTGACGTGGCTCTACACTAGTCATACTATGAACAATGTGAAGATACGGAAAGAACTTTTGTATCTACACGATATGAGGGGATACACAGTTACACAGTACATACTGTTGTTCGAAGTTTGCCTCCTCCTCCTCGCAGTGGTTTGACATAGTTTTTCAAATTTAGGACACTCGCTGATGATTGTAAATTGAATATATATTCAACATCCTTTACGGCTATTCTATGATAGAGTGTACAAAGTATGTTCCACTTCTGGTGAAAAATCAACTTCAATATTTGACGAAATCAACATATGTGTCATGTTGCTGTACATCTTGAGGACAGGAATCCAAAATATTTCAGCACAAAGAGATCAACTTCAATGAAAAATATGTATATATTCCAATGCCAGTCAGTCTGAGGTACGGACCCTACAAATTTTACAAAAGTATACATATCAGCATATCAGAATACTCTACAGACAATATATAATGAACATATATAGTTGAAATGGAAATATGTCGAGTAACCATGGAGATATTCAAGATGGCGTCCCAGATGGCCGCTGTTTTGAAAATAAGCATTAACATGTATAATTGTTCAAATCACTCTATAAACCAGTGCTTCAATGTTTGATGGCAATATTATATGCATACTATAATAAGAACTAAATTTGAAGTGAAGGAAGATGACATGTGATGCAGGGTCAAGGTCATATTCAAGGTCAATGTTCAAATATTAGTCATTTTGTATTGTTCCTAGCACTAATCATACCTTTTATAATCAAGTTTTGAATGGAAAGTATAAATACCAACATATACGAATACTATTAATCTACAAACATTATGTAATGCATATATTTAGGTAAAATGACGATACATTTATGTAGAATAGCCGTCAAGATAAACAAGATGACGTCTCTTTAATTCAATTAGCGCTAGCTGTAATGATAATTAATAGAGAGCACAAATTGAATTAGAGAGAGCACAAATTGAATTAGAGAGAGCACAAATTCAGAGCACAAATTCAATTAGAGAGAGCACAAATTGAATTAGAGAGAGCACAAATTGAATTAGAGAGAGCACAAATTTGAATTAGAGAGAGCACAAATTCAATTAGAGAGAGCACTAATTGAATTAGAGAGATCTCTAATTGAATTAGAGAGAGTATTAATTGAATTCGTGCTAGCTCTATATTATTTTCAGAAAACTCAAAAACACATACATTTAATGCTCTCTCTAATTCAATTTGTGCTCTCTCAAATTCAATTAGTGATATCTCAAATTCAATTAGTGCTCTCTCAAATTTAATTCATGCTCTCTCTATTAATGAAATTGAATTAGAGAGAGCTCAAATTGAATTAGAGAGAGCACAAATTGAATTAGAGAGATCACTAATTGAAATTGAGAGAGCACTAATAGAATTAGAGAGAGCACTAATTATTTGAAGCTAGCATTAATTATTTCAGTTTATGTAGATTTGGCGTTCCATAATACCAAGCAGTCTCCAACAAGCTGGGCTTGGTATATTCACTGTATCATTCTGAGTGGGGTTCATTCATTCTACGTAATTGAGGTTCTATGCATTTCCTAAACATCCGAGTTTAATGCGATCTACCGCGTTGAAATTCTTATATATGAACCAGTCAGGTTATGGACAAAATAGACGGTAAACCAGTCCTGGTACAGCTTAGCAACACGGAGTAAATTCTCAAAACAACGGCATTGATTGTTATTATTATGACAGAGAGATAAATAAAATGTAGGCGACAGCAAACGTATATCTATGCCAAACATAATTGTATAATATGTGCATGGTGCACATGCTGGAGATTTCTTTTTGCGGAAACATTGGGATGGTGGTAGAGTGCTCAGTATTCTAAAATCGAGCGAAACCTCTCAAACTCAGACGCAATGGGGACCTCGTACGGTGTCCTTGTAATGGAAGTTCCATGCGTTTCCTAAATATCCAGGTTTCATGTGACCTTCGAGGTTGAATTTTTTATATGCACACGTCGTAATACAGAGCTTAATAATGTTAGTTTTATTGTGATTAGTGTCTCACATACGTAATGGCGAACAGTATGTGTAGATAAAAATCAAACAGTGTTGATGCGCACACTGATCTTACGCTACGTTGGTCGCCCAATAAAAATGAATATTTTATATAAGAAGTAGTAACAAAAATTGAAGTAAATAAGTTTTTTAGAGGGACTCGAAATCATTCGTGTAGGGACTAATGATGATCACATGTAGGAAATACCTGCACGGACCAATTGCACCACGGTGTCGAATACCAATCGACAACGTCGAGCGACGTCAAGTGTGGCTAATGCTAATGTGTTGGATGTAAACGCATTACGTCAAATGGACGTTTGCATGAGGAATTTATAGAAGGTGAATTGTCGAATGGGCGTTTGCATTATGATTTAATAATAAACATGTAATATCACATTATTTCAGACATACGCAACGTATAAGTTCATGGTTTACTTTCGAGAAATGAACATCCCGGACAACTCTGGTGTTTGTCTCAACAACGCATTGGCCGTTTACGACGGATATGGTACAACGTCTAACTCACTCCTCCGTACGTATCAGTATGTTTCATATTTAGACAAACCTTTACGTATTACATGTATGCTAATACCTGTAATATGTATACATGATGTCCGTATATATACTAACTTTAAGGACCCGTGTGACCAATGATCATTGTTCGATTCAAACATCCTAAATGTGATCGGATATATGTATAACATATATGTGAGCATTGGTTTGTTACTGTATACTATGCAGCGCATGGAGTTGCTACGTCGATCATCTTAGTGTTTACAAGCCATCAGTCAGTCTTACCTCTTGTGGCATTTGACATATACCACACATAATAGTATGAATATGCATAAATACAATTTGGTGCAAGTTATTCGAAATGCATTAACAACAACGTCCTATGGGTTGTTCCATCACACTTTTATTCAAAGTCTTATTTTTGAAGAGTATGTTGACCCATTGTTAAACTTTTTGAGAATCCAGTAATGGTTGTGTAACAGTAAGATAAAAACACAGTGCTGTCTTACCATACATATACCTGTCTTACCATACATATACCTGTCTTACCATACATACTCATCACATCACGTAGAGTATTCTCACTGGTGTCTACTCGCCTGTTATGTTAGTAAATATGGCTATACCTATGGGTAATGTGTACACTAACAATAAGATGTTTATCAGGGCCCGGTTGTTCAAAACACCAGTTAGCTTAACGGACTGTTAAATCCTTAACGGACTGTTGAATCCTTAACTGAATGGTTAAAATCTCTGTTAAAACAGAGATTTTAACCATTCAGTTAAGGATTTAACAGTCCGTTAAGCTAACGGATGCTTTGAGCAACCGGGCCCAGATTGAAATGTTTACAAAATTAACTATATTTTTAGATGAGGTGGGAGAACTACTCAGATATCTCGTCTGATGTATAGTTTGCTGGCATAATATGTATAGCATGTTGTTGTCATATCTGTCTTTTATTTATTGCGCCAAATGTTATTTGTTTTGCTGTCATATTGTTTGATGTATGTGTCAAACGCTCAAAGTGGTGAAACTGTACGATGACTTGTATATAGAAGAATGGTGGAGATGGCACCTCAATTTACCATATAGGATACAGTAACAAGACAATATTCACATATCTTATATTCATACATCACATCACGTTTGCTAATAGCAAGATAATGTGGCGTTCTTGCGATCGCCAGAGTCATGAGTAGCAATACATTATATTTCAGATCCCAGAGACCTGTGTATCTTCGAGGGTGTCGGATTTTGGGGAGGGGGTGGGTGAGTGAAATAAGAAATTAACAAATATTGGCAAGATTAGCCCAGGCGGTAGTGTATTAGAAATATATTAAATTTCAGATCCCAGCCACCTATGCGGCCATAGTGCTCCGAATGGTTTCTACATAACTGCAGGAAACGCCCTGGCATTCCGGTTCCATAGTGGCTTCAATAACATCAGCGCTTCATTCGACATGATCATTACACCCTACCATACAGGTACTAACTTTTATTATATACCTACCCAAGAAATACATAGTTCTACGATGTAAATAAAAGTCATATGTTCTCATCATAAAATAAACAACTTCCGGTGAAAATACGACTACTTCAGCTATCTATATTCATAACGCTCATCTGCAGTGCCGGACTGCAAATAGACTGCAAATACACATTCATTACCGTATACAGTCTAAAAAAACTGCTAATTTCCATGGAGCGGTATATAATAAATAGAATATTAATATTTTTGCAACGAATATCACATATATGTTCATCGAGTGGTGTTTCACACCACTCGATGAGCATATATGTCATATTCGTTGCAAATATATGAATATCCTCTATTTAGTATATCTCCGAGAGTATCAGGTTTCGGGTACAGAGGGGGCGGGTGAGTGTATTAGAAATATATTAAATTTCAGATCACAGAGACCTATGCGGCCACAGTGCTCCGAATGGTGTCTACATAACTGCATGAAACGCCCTGGTATTCCGTTTCCATAGTGGCTTCAATAACATCAGCGCATCATTCGACATTATCATTGCACTCTATCATACAGGTAATGTATTCTTGGTAGCTATGTGGGTGCCGGACTTTGGGGTGGGGCGGGTGACTGTATTTGTGTGAAAGTTGTCACGTGCGTCACGTCCTTGACATCTGTAAATCCGACAGAGAAACTCGTGCTCCGCATTCGTTTTTTTATCGGATTTCCAGATGTCTCGCGAAATAGATCCGGTATTTCAAAATGGTAGTTGAATAAACTCTATTTATTGCATAAACATTTTTCGTTGTTATTGTTAGTGCTCTCCTTTTCGCCAAGTATGTCCTATTATTGGACTGTACGGTTTCTTTTGTCACTATACATTGAGACTGTGGTTATTCTCTATGTATCTCCAGGAAGTTGCGGTTTGTCGGAGTTTTCCTGTTCCAACGGCCGATGTATTGACGACACCTTGAATATGTCTACCCGAACACCAAGAAAACACCTGTGATATTATTTTTGACGAGTTTCTCAGGTGATAATGTATGTTCGTGATCGCACAGCACATAGCTATGGCTCAGACCGATCAAATGCCTGATTTACAGTGAAATCTCTCTCAGCCGGACACCCTGGGGACCTCCCAGGGGTGTCCGGTTTAGAGAGGTTTCACTAGAATTATATACTCATAACTAGTCATTCTCCCTTTATCTCCAGGAAGTTGCGGTTCGTCGGAGTTGTCCTGTTCCAACGGTCGGTGTATTGACGACACCTTGACGTGTTCCGGATACAACGCCTGCGGGGATAATTCCGACTGTAAAGGCACTATCAGCGCTGCCGACATCGCCGCGGTTGCCGTCGTCGTCATTATGTTTATCACCTTTATCAGTGTTGTGGTCCGACGGCGGCGGCGGAAGGCGTACATTGTGGTTAGTATATATATCCGTCGACGGGCTTTGGTCGATTTTAAAAATATTTGTTTAAAGGCACTGGGTCTCAGATAGGAAGTAATGAAACACAGGAGTAAAACATAAATAACACCACATACTTCCGTGTGTATTTAAGATAATTATTTTTATTTTTCACAGACAAATTGTAAAGGAATACAATGTAACAAAGACATGTTTTGAAATCCATTGCCATTTAGCCAGTGTTTTAGTCTACACACTGAACATTGCAAATATAAAATAATTTTGAAATGGAAATCCGCTGAAGATTGGCAAATTTATTCAGCTGGTCACCAATTACACAGTTACTATGTACTATGTATACATTTCAAGCTGTGTGTTGTCTTCTTTCAGCCTAGTTCGATGGTTGTTTCGACGACAGCCGTTGTCAATGAGGTTACGCCACCTATTAACCCTAAATACGGTGCCACGCAAACTGTGCCGTCTATGTATCCATAGAGACTTGTGTTACGTCGATATCACGCATATATAGACAACGTGGAATACGATCTGATAATACCAGACTGAGCAGCAAGCACTTGTATTAAATATGCTTAGCATAGTAGAACGTATTGTTTGTCCAAGTTTTTCAAACCATGAACAAGGTGCATGATCACGTGGTTACAACAACAACAACAATGGCTGAAAGTGTTGAAAGCGCGCCCACTCCAAAGTAAGTATTACTTTATATTTTCCTTATTCTGCAACGGATTTCGATGAAATATGGCGCACCAAACGCATCTTCATCAGCTGCATTTTGGTGGTCCGGGGAGTTCGGCACATACTTATGTCGCTTTTTTCCGAAGAATCGATTTCCGCCGTGTCGGTAGACACGGAAATCGATTCTTAGCAAAAACGACAGAAATTTGGGCCCAAGTACCGAGACCACCAGATGCAGCTTAACAAGACGCGTTTGATGCGCCATATTTCATCAAAATCCGTTGCAGAATAAGGACATAATGAAAGAAGAGGTACTTTGAATCGGAGGACTTCTGAAAGTTACAGTACTTGTTGTTGTTGTTGTTGTTGTTGTTTTAACCACTTGATCATACACCTCGATGAAAGCACACCGTCAATCACATAATAGTACCACAATTCGAGAGAGCGTTTATGGAAGGGGCTACATTCAATTCAACATATATGCACGCGAAGGGGCGCAGTAGACTAAATAGTTATTGTTCACATACTCAGTAGACACAAAATGTTCTTCATATCAGAGACATCATCTGTGACATTCTCTGACAAAATAAACACTCATTCACCATTACCTCACGTACTGATTGGCATTATTATACATTTTATATCAGACGCAAATTTCCACACCGATATCAAGGGCGATAACCTTAAACTGTTAGCGGACATAACTATTAATTCTCTGCATTTAATTGTTGATGTGCAATGATCATACTTTATAATCAGTCGAAAATATCATTTTTTCAGGTGACGCATTAAATTAGTATAATTAATTAAAAAATAGCATGCCTCATTTACATATGCAAATATCCTGATACCACCACGCGTCACTATCGGTAAAAGAAACATTACTAATTGGTTATATCAGTATAGCGGCCATTCGTAATTTTTAGAACTGGTGGAATAGTGACACAATTATACACGTATTTACTCCCTATACATAATAGGTTGTGCCAACTGAGTGGGCGTGTACCTTTAAAAAACTAATGTATAAGCTAGCGGGCACTCGTTTGGCACTCGCTTGAAATTAATTTATTAAAAATGCAATATATGAACTTAACATATTACTTAAGCTTGTTGTGTCTCATGTTGTTACCTTGTAACCTGACTTCAAATAGAAGTATGTTATATTCTGTTCTGTTCTGTATTGCAACCTTTACATGTAATTTGATAAGTTTAACCATTCTATTGCATTGTGAGAGAGCTATTATTAAATTTTCATTTCGTAACATGGTTTGGCTCTACAGTCTTCCAATATAGTCCTTAAATTACATGTGTTTCATAAACTGGGCTTGCACAGTTTAATACCACAGTGTAATACAACTCATAATACACTAGTGTAATAGATATGCAAATGGGCCGCTACAGAAAACATGAATACCAGGCTAGTAGCTTTTGATATCAACTGTATCATGCTCGTCTCGGAAACGGTAGGAGATTCTTCTACGCGAATTCAAACCTGACATTTCAGTGGTCGAATGACGTCACATGATAGTATACAAGAATAAAAACATGTCCGCCATCACATGTGCTGTGCCTGTCAGCTAAAGGGTAGTAACTCAAAAAATAAATAGAGGCACCTCTATACAAACGACTTCATTTACGTTAGACTGTCTCTCATAGTGGCCATACATGAATGTAAAACCATTTCTGTGGTAATATAACAATACAGATGTTGGTTGAATATTCAACACCGAAATGCATATTTTGAACCATCATGATGAGACAGTTCAAATGGCGGTCACAACATACACGGCTATGGAGAAATGAGGCAAAATACAGCATCTAATCTTAGTAACTGTGTCCCTTTGGCTTAGGTGCAATGGGCTAGCTGTTTAAACATTAATATTAATTATATTATTTCCACTATAACACGCGTCTATCGATGGTAAAACAAAACCTGAGCCGCGGAGATAAAACAACAGTTTGTCAAGTCAACCATTTTGTGTTTTACTGATTATCTCCCTTTGAAAATAGACAATATCCTGAAAACAGTTGGGCAAACCAAATTGGAAATGCTGTATTACTGACCGCAATAGGGCATATAAGCAGCCTATAACAAACAATGGGGAATTCAGCCAACTTTATCATTGCCCAATATTTACTTAAAGGCCCAACAATCGGTGCCCTGGTACCGAATTTAGTAGGAGGGGCATATCCAATTACTGATAGCGTCCCCAGCCTGTCAGTTATACACTGGCTTTATAAATAGAATACATAAACAGCAGCACATGTTTGTCGTCTGCTCCCAATGTAGAACAGTGTGGGGGCTGCTGTATAGCCAGTGTAGGGGTTTCTGTACTGACCAGTATCTAGATATATGATATGTAGGTTTGTTATCAAACGTGTGGTCCCATAAAACACACAAATGATACAGTGTATACCAATCCCTCTAATAGTACTGTATGTTTTATTTGTGCAGGAAAATGATTGAGAATTTACTAAAAGTGTTAAAACTTATATAGTATTTTGCTGCTTACTATTTCAAAGCAAAGAGTATTTTGATGCTATTATATAAATTATTAAAAATAGAAAGAAGTAAAATTGAATGAAACACCTTTCCATGTGTCACACAATAAGTAAATGGGGCTTATTGAGTGTTTGATCAGTTTAACTCACAATCAGATAGCACATGACTATAGCATGATGCAGTTTACATCATTAATTAGAGCCACCATGAATCACCACCAAACTTAACAGTGTAGATCCTGATGAGGCTGCGAGGATGCACCAGCCGATCCGGTGATATGCATGTCGTAACGTGTCCAGTGTCCGTTACTTAATTAGAGTGTGTCATGTATATATAGTGAAACCTATATTGTGCTTCTGGACCTGAACAAGGTTCCTATCTCCGATGTATTTTGTATGTACATGTAGTAACCAATATATAAGAATATGTGTTTGTAATAAGTCGGTATTTTATAAAAATGTGTAACTGTGTCATGTCATTCCACAGATAACCCCGTCCCAGTTAAATTGCATTGCTGCAGATATAATATATGCTGACAGCTAATTAGAGACCAGTGTTGAAATAGCCATACTGGTATGTGTTAGGATACAGGAAACTTGATAAGGCTGTTAGCAAACTTGAATTCATGTAGTCATGTAAATTCCAGATAAGACTGCACATACATGCTGTTTTGTGACTGTGCATACTAACCCGAGTTATATGCTGTTTATAATTAGTATATACTGCATTTTCACAGCCACTGTATCAAGTTCTAGGCGAAATATTTCTCTTGCTGGTCTATTAAACCATGGTTTTGTTTCATTCACCTTGTTATGTGCATACCAACCACACATTTAATATTACTGTCCAAAATCAAAGTTGTGCGGCTGGCACACTGTCTGATGTTGACCATACAGGCAGTTATAGCTGTTAGCGTTATCACTAAACACGTGGGGTTGTTTACAATGTCGGGTCATGAACTCAGCTCTATGCATGAATTACATATGTAACAGCTACGCTCCGCCGGCAAGTTTGAATCAGTTGTCAGTTGAGTACATTGTATTACTTCAAAAGCACATTTACATTTCTTTTCTTAAATCCAAATTTTTCTAAACCATTTCAAAGTTGTATTATCTATGTCTGTGTGAAATAGTGTACTTATTTGTTCAGTGGTATTTCTAAAATATCTGAAAATGTGTCCCTGAAGTGAAGCATGCATAAAATTATCAAAAAGCCTGCCCAGCGCCATCTGGTGGCTTTTATATCCCAGTTGGGCCTTTAAGGTACCAGTCCACCTATTTTCGGGACGATCTGAGGACTTCACCGAGTCCACTGATGATTCCGCTACTAATGTATCAATAATTCCAGCACATCAATATTTACACAATTTCCTAACATTTGATTGGCCCGTAGCAAGTCTCTGTCCAAAATTCATATCCCAGTAAACTCCCACGCCGAACTACTTTCCGTAACCGTGAGGCCCAGTTAAAATAATTCTTAAGAAAACGGAAAATAAACACATTTTCTTGATGAATTTATTTCAAATGCTGGAATTATAAGGAATGAATGGCCTTTTTATGGAATTTATCGGGGATATAAACTTGGAAAAGTCGCGGGAATACTGGACGAAGGCCGGAAGGCCTCGTCCAGTATTCCCGCGACTTTTCCAAGTTTATACCCCGATAAATTCCATAAAAAGGCCATTCATTCCTATAATATTTTCTATGCTCATATTTGCACAACCTGTCTGTTGGATACACTGACTACCTGATAGGTCTACTAGCTATATTAGCTACAGTTATCAATGGAAGCACTACTGAAGATCACCGCTTATTGATACATGTACACAAAATTGGTTCAGAAATGGCCAGTTTTGCATTATTGTCGCAGCGGCCGCATAATAAATACTCAGTATGAATTTCAAATATTTCACGCAGACTTTGCACTAATAAATACCACTTGTATCAAATCTGCATTCAACTCTAGTCACAATGAGCATAGTCTATACTGGTACCGAGTACAGACCAGCTGATCTCATGGGTAAAATGGCGAAAGGAAATTTGGTCCACAATTTTGAGCGGTAGATTCGCACTCAACAGCACCGGAAATGCTACAAGCATGAATGATATCAGAGCAAAAGCACATCATTTTACAGATAATTGTTTCATGCAGCTAAAAGACACATACAATTATAGCAAAACAATTTTGAAATTTCTTGAATGCCCACAGGACGCAGGTTTTTATATATTTACTAAAAAGCGCACAGGAAAAATACGAAACTAACGAATCTCCATCAATAACAAAAAAGTCAATCCTCCCCAAAAAAATTTGTTTCATGAAATTCCATCAAATATTGATTTTATTGCGAAAAAACGATTTTCCTGGGAATTTAACATCGGGAGTCAATTTCCAAATGTTTTCGTTTTTTGATCTTGAAGGAAGGATGAAAAAACGAAAAAAATTGGAAATTGACTTCGAAACCAGGCGAGATACATGTAGCTTGAAAATGATGTAATTAAGAAAACAAAAGTTATATTTTGAAAATCGGTCAACAAATAAAAAGAACCTTTTAAACAAAATCTATTTTTAGGATGATCTGGGTCTACACTGGTCGCAATGTCCATAAGTCTCATTTCCACAAGCATGATAATACACCGATTGCGCAACGCTGGAAACCAGTCCTTGTAATAGGAATACCTCGGAGGTTATCTTGTAACGTGCGTGTAGTACATTGCAGTAGTACAGGGTGTTTCATAATATATGTTACCATTTCAATCGTTTGCTACATGATAATGTAACGTAATGCAGATAAAATTAACGGTACAGTCGAACCTCCCCGAACGGCCACCTCTCTATAACAACACCCTATCTATAACAGCCGCTATTTTATATCCCAAATAGATGATTTCCTCTGTATTAGACTGCTGAGCACGAAAATTGCCGTCTGCTGCTGCTTTGCCTTCTTTCTCAATAAAAACATGTTTTGACAGCATTTTAGAATAATTTCCATTGGAAATGATTCTAAAATGTTGCAAAAGCATGTTTTTGATGAGAATTATCGAAGAAAATAAATAAACAGCATTAACCTCCCTACAACAGCCACTTCTCTACAACAGCCAGTGTTGCGTCTTACCATGGGTGGCTGTTGTATAGAGGTTGCATTGTATATCATAATAATCTAGATAGTTTAAAGTTTGTTTGACATATAACATCACTATTAAAGCATGCCCATTATAATGAAGCATACATCAGATATGTACAGTAACATAAGCCAGTGTTCTAAGAATCTAAAATGGTATCATATATTATGAAAACACCCTGTATCAAGTCGTATGATGATTACGCGATCGAACTGATAACTGTATGTAGTGCATATACATTAAAACCTATTTTAAACAACCGCCAATTTGTTAACTGTTTCTTAGATGAAAGTAGAAAAATGAGAATGATATACATCTAATGTTGCACTCTGTATAGATAGTATTAAAGTGTATTGTTAGATCAGAGTTCTTATTTATCAGGTAACCTGCCCTGTATTGACCGAATACGTACTGACTGATAACATATTGTTGTATCAGGCATTGACCTGATATCAACATCCGGGTTACAACTAAGTGAAAACTGACGTTCCATTGGTCGGATGACGTCACGTGACGTTACCGAATGACGTCAGTGTAATGACGCAACTTAAACAAGTCCGCGTTCTGTCCATAGACTACGACGTCATTTAATGTCATTTTCGAGCATAAAACGTTACCTGATAAATAGAATACCAGGCTAGAGTCTTTTGATATCAAGTTTATCAGGCTCGGCTCGGAAACGGTAGGAATTCCTCGGCAAGCCTCGGAATTCCTACGCGTTTCCTAGCCTTGCCTGATAAACTTGATATCAAAAGACACTAGCCTGGTATTCTCTATGTATAGGGATAATGGGATGGGTCAGACCAGTACGATCGTAGTGAGTTGGTCCGGGACGCCCATTATATGCGCTCTGTGAAAACCGGGCTTAATGACAAAATTATCGATTTGCATTTTTTTACATTTTCTGATGCGGACACCTTTCAAAAACAATATTCTGAAAAGAAAATGCAATTATTAGGTTTGAGGAATTTGATTCCTCAAACCTTTTGTTTTCGTTGGTTTTTTTTTTCTTTTTTTTCTTTTTATTCAGCCGTCGAGACTACAGCCCAAACCGCTGGTCGGATCGACTTCAAATTTTGTATACCGATTCGCATCAACAGTGAGACGAGAATAACGCAATTTTCAGAATTCTCATGACGTCACTTTTTACGAAACCGGAAGTGACGTCATATATCATATAATTCCCTATAACTTCCTTATTTTCCAACCGATTTCAAAAATTCTTTTTGAATTGTAAAGCTGCGAGAATTTCTCTATCTTCGCTTCACTGACAATGTTTGGCTATCTGCTCAAATGAGAGAGCTATAGACATGTGAAATTGAGAAAAATGAAAAAAATCAACAATTTCAGATTTTTATTTTATTTTAACGGGTGGTCTTTGAAAACAGTTTCCAATTTTGTACAGCAATCTCAGCAACATAATGTTTTGACAGCGTCACGCGGGACATTCATCCGCACAGAAGATGATATTTTTCAGAGCAATGGCTTGAATGGTTCTGATTCTATTGTCTTTCAAACTTGGACGTTTTTTTTTTCAATTTTTCAAATTTGAAATGGTCATAACTTTTTTATTATCTAACCGATTTCAAATATTTTTTTTGCATTAAAAAGCCAACAAAATTCTCTATCTCCATTTCGCTGGTAGTTTTTGGCTATCTGCCCAAATGAGAGAGTTGTAGGCATTTGAAGTTTTTAAAAAAAATTGAAATGGTCATAACTTCCTTATTATTCAACCGATTTCAAATATTTTTTTTGCATTAAAAAGCCAATAAAATTCAATATCTCCGATTCGCTGGTAGTTTTTAGCTATCTGCTCAAATGCGCGAGCTACATGCATTTGAAGTTTGAGAACGAGCATATAAACTTAGCCGCCTAGAACAGTGTGTTCAGCTGACAAACTTCGAAGTGGAGGCCAGACAGGTATGGTGGGCTGTATCAGACACTGGTTTTATATACGAACTGACATGCTGTGAGTGCTTTAGAATCGTCTCAACTTCAATGTCAGACTAGGGGGTTAACGGTACACATTTCGTAGAACGTTATATAATGAAAAATGCTTAGGATAGTCAAGCGATTCTGAAAATACAAAACTTTATTTTTTCAATTTCATTGGAATTGCATCAATTTTTTTTGAGTTTCATATGTTTTCGTCATTGGCAATGTCTTCTAATCACTTTGCCAGTGTACGTTTGTCAGTACATCAAGCCTCAAACCGTTGATGCAGCTTCAGCTGCTCTAGTGTTTAATAGTTTTTGTTTTATCTCACCTTTTGTAGCACCATGTGAATCACGCACGAAAAAAAACGTAACGTCATCTTCTCCTTGAAACGCTGACGTTTGTAAAATGCAACAGAACAGCCTACAGTAGAAATGAGTGTTCATAGACTCATTGACTGTGCTTACTGTACACTGTCTTTGCTGATAATGTACACTAAATGTATCTACAAGTGTTAGTATATATACTATCAAACATTGAACAGAATAAAACTATGATATGTACATGTAGTGAACAAATCAAATGCACAACCATCGATTTTAAATCTATAATTAGCCGACCTGTGGCTTCGTAATTTGCCACCATCGCCATAATAGATACATTAGACATTGTAATTATTTCAGAATTGACGTCATTTACAGTTAATTGTGACGTCATTTATTGATTTAGGCAATACGTCACCAAAGACCAAAAAACTAAACGGCATTCCTGGTGTTGAAAACCTGGCGGACGGGCTAATGTACATGTACCCCGTACTAGCAGGTAGCAAGTCTATGGGAAAATGCTGCGTCGACCCCCCATTCCTCCGACTGGCCACCACTACGGGGCGCCATGCAGGACAGGTTAATTATGTGTACAAAATTGAGTTTTGTAACACTAAAAATCACAAAATTCAATTCTGTGTCACAAAATTCAATTCTGTGTCACAAAATTCAATTCTGTCAATTCACAAAATTCAATTCTGTCAATTCTGTGTCATAAAATTCAATTCTGTGTCACAAAATTCAATTCTGCATACGTTTCGTATACAAAATTCATTTTTTGTTATAAAGGATTCAATTTTGTAAGACAGAATTGAGTTTTGTGAAGAAAATTCAGTTTTGTGGGACAGAATTCATTTTTGTCCACAAAAATTAGTTTGCGTAGGATAGTCTATGTCATCTACGTTGATTGGTTGAGATCGGTCTTAGTCCATTTTACTAGATGGTGGAGTACACTTGCAGGTTTAAATATTTCAATGCGAAAATATAACCCAATATATCAATATTATACTTCTTTATGGACAGATATTTTGGTTATATATGATTACAAATGAGTGGTCACACTCAATTAAGCATATATACTTTGAAGGAGAAATAAGAAAAATATTCAGAATTTTCCCTCAAATATGTAAACAGGGTCAAACATAAAGTAGTCGGGACATAGCTAGACCTGAGAGCATGCCCATATATAGAGAATACCAGGCTAGTGTATTTTGATATCAAGTTTATCAGGCAAGGCTAGGAAACGCGTAGGAATTCCGAGGCTTGCCGAGGAATTCCTACCGTTTCCGAGCCGAGCCTGATAAACTTGATATTAAAATACACTAGCGTGGTATTCTATTTATCACGTAACGTTTTATGCTCGAAAATGACATTAGATGACGTCGTATTCTAACAGTAGATCTAACCTTGTGAAACAAATGGTATTGGATCTGTGTCTACTAGTTGCGAAGTTACGTGTTCGCAACTATGTGTCTACATGCATTATTTACAGTATACACCATCTTAGTATCCATGGTATCTACGCAAATACTACAAATGGTTTCCTCAAATGGCCCAATACACACATTATGTTTATAAACACAGACAGCAGTCAGAACACAGGCCACAGCGCGTGTATTATTGATTTAACTGGGGCAGATGTACCTTTATACACAATGAATGACGTCAGTACTCGCAGGAGATCTACATGAACATGAATTATGTGTACAATTATAACGCAAATGAGTTTAAATACGAATGGGTTTGTCAACGATTGACTGTTTGGAGATAGTTGAAGCAAAATGGCAGAATGAGAAATGAATCATCGACATTGAATGTGTAGATCGGCGACCGTGACCCATTTCTCCAGTGCATTTTCTGACCAATGGTAGTCCTTCTTACATGCGTGTGCAGAATTGACATAATTGACTTTTGTGACACAGAATTGAATTTTGTTACACAGAATTGAATTTTGTGGCACAAAAGTGAATTTTGTGACACAGAATTGAATTCTGTGGCACAGAATTGAATTTTGTTAACACAGAATTGAATTTTGTGACACAGAATTGAATTCTGTGGCACAAAATTGAATTCTGTGACACAGAATTGAATTTTGTTACACAGAATTGAATTTTGTGGCACAAAAGTGAATTTTGTGACACAGAATTGAATTTTGTGGCACAAAAATGAATTTTGTTGACAAAATTGAGCCATGTCCCACTTGGCGCCCCGTAACCACCGCCACTGTTGGGAAAATGTGGAGATGTAACATACATGGTTGTATAATTGTTACATGTCCCGATAAAAATACAGGCAGTATATTCTCTCGTCGGGAATAATTAATTTGAAAATGAAATGTGCAATTTAGTTTTGTTGTGTTTCAGAAAAAGTACATTCAGTGCCTTTGTAAACAAAGAAACAGCCATGCTAAAAACAAGGGCGGATTCACGTAGGGGAAACCCCGGCGCCCCCCTCCCCCAGCCCCACGCCTAAAATTTGGCGAGTAAAGATATTTTTGCTTTAAAATGCGCCATAACGCAGCAAAATAGGGTGTAAATATCAAACATATTCCGGAGGGCATCATACCGCCGGACCCACCTAGCAATCTCTCCAGCTCCGCTTGGTCGGTGAACAAACGGTGCTAGTTCGAAAGTATAGTAAACTATTTCAATTAAGAAGTCCCCCCCCCCCACCCTAACCTGAAATCCTGGATCCGTCCTACTAAATTTGTCCCGATCACAACATTGATTTTGTTGAAATGACTCCACACCCTGCGACTATTGTTCGAAGCGGCTCATTTGAATTTAGACGCGTTTAAGGTGTGCATGTGCCTTTGCTTTATATTATTTACACGCCTCCGACTAGAACGGCCCTTTGATAACAAACAAAGCACGCAGACGTGCATTATTTAGTACAATGCAGTAAAATGTAAGAAAATTAACAACAATCTGGCAAAGTCGGACTTCGTAAATGTGTGAATGTTGGAGACCTGTGCATCTGTGCAGTCTGATCAGTGGCTGCAATGATTGCAAATATACTAGTAAAATTACTATACATTCATATAACTATATTTACAAGTGGTCACTGGCTGTTATAGAGAGGTGGCTGTTGTAGGGAGGTTGATGCTGAATTAAATTGTGTCGTCTGAGGTTTATTTATTTCCTTTGATAATTCTCATCAAATACATGTTTTGACAGCATTTTAGAATCATTTCCAATGGAAAAGAAGAATCATTTCCAATGGAAATGATTTTAAAGTGCTGTCAAAACATGTTTCTTATCGAGAAAGAAGGCAAAAACAACAGCAGACGCCAATGTTCGTGTTCCGCAGTCTAATGGTTAGATATAGAGGAAATCATTCATTTGGGATATAAAATAGCAGCTGTTACAGAAAGGGTTTTGTTGTAGAGAGGTGGCCGTTCGTGGAGGTTCGACTGCACACTACGAAAATACATATTATGCAATGATTATTATACATTGGAGTATACTGGGACAGTTCCAGCAAAGGTGGAAACAAAACATGTGTACATGCAGATCAGTGAATAAGAGGCTGTGCCGAGTTTCTTATGAGATCAGTCATAATTCACTGTGTTAATACACTACGAAAGTACATAGTATGCAATGATTATTATACATTGGAGTATTCTGGGATAGTTCCAACAAAGGTGGTGAAAACAATCAATGTAGATCTCTGACTTTGACAATCAGTAAACCAGCTAATTCATGGCTACTCTGATCCGGTCAGCTTAGACATCTGCTCAGTTTGGATCACTGTCTACACTGTTGGTGTGTTAATATAAGGCATAGAATAAGCATAGTTTAACCGGGTCATCTTTTCCGTATGGTTAAATATTGGGGACTAACCACATATTTAGCCCGTAAACACAGTGCGTATGTGCCGTGAAACACGGTGCCCTGAAACATTTTTGATATCCTGTCAATACGACATAATCACTGCGTATGAACATGTGCTGTGGCTGGGGTTATTATTTTTGCATTTTAAAGCCATCTGTAGGTGTTGACGGGATAAATAGAACAGTAGGTTAGTGCCGTGAATGGGAAAATATTTGGCGCGGCACGGAAACGGGATGTGCTCGGCAGAGCCTCGCCCATCCCGTTTCCTAAGCCTTGCCAGATATGTTTTCCCATTCACGGCACTAACCTACTATTCTCTATTTATATTGGCATGATATTCGTGCGGCGGGCACAGTCTGTGCATGGCATACACCGATTCTGCGATTGCTTATATAGATTGGTGTCGAGAAATACAGTAATGTCATAAACTGCCTGTTCCTGACGCACTATGATCTGGTTCTACACTGTTTGCTATGTATATGGTATGAGTGACATTGGTTTTGCCAGGGTGTATGACCATGTGTGGCCGTGACTGGAGAATTGGGGTCCACGGGACCTATGTTATAATCAGCATAGCTCCTGATCAAATGTCACACTCCAGTAGCATGTTGGCGATCTATATTGCTTGACAGCAGCATGACAGGTGCTTCATTGATTGAACGGTGAACAGTGCAGATCCTGATCAGACTTGGCGGACGCACAGGCTGATCTGGATCTACACTGGTCAAAACCCCCATAAGCCCCACCTCTCCACATGTACTTGTACAGGTAATATATGGGATTTAGTACTAAACCCATAGAACCGGCTTAAACCCCAACAAACAAACACACATACAACAGCCATCTGTTACAAGAGCCAGCTGTATGCCTTCTCACGCCTGGCTGTTATAGAGAGTGCATGCTACATCACATACCTACTACTCAAACATTTCGGCCCAAGACCTTTATCAAGGAATTATTTTTAAATAATTCCTTGATAAAGGTCTTAGGCCGAAACGTGGAAGTGCTGGTATCCTCGGAGATTATAAACCATTCCACGTGTTAAATTCCCATAAACATGTTCACACCTGCATGTGAAGATGTCTATTATTTATATGGAGATTAAACATGAGGGAAAATTTCGAAAATTACATCAATAATCGACCATATGTTATGATTTAACAAATAGGCACATTCCGAAGGAGCCCTGCAGGTGTCATGGATTTTTTTTTATTAATTCGTTCTCTCAATTTAACAATTCGTTCCCTCGAATAAAAATTCGTTCCCACGATATAACAATTTGTTCCCACGATCTAACAATTTGTTCCCACGAATTCGTTCCCTCGAATTGACAATTCGTTCCCACGAAATAACAATTCGTTCCCTCGAATGGACAATTCGTTCCCACGAAATAATAGTTCGTTCCCTTAACAGTTCGTTTCCACGATATAACAATTTTGGAAACAAAGAAGTAGTGTGACGAAATTGCGTGACACATCACGCGTTATTAGCTGGCGTGAATTCAATGTTTCGCATAATAGTATATAGACAATGCATGAGATATCTTAGATTTACCATTTAAAAAACCTTGTAAAACTAAAGTTCGGCCAGCAATCATTTCTAAGTTTAACAGCAACGTATCAACACGTTCAGGCAGAGACCAGAAGATGGCGAAGTTTATGTTATGTCTTTGGATAGCAGCAGCATGTGCGCAGGACGCATGGCTGAAAGTTTTCCGTATTGATACGGAATTCCGTATTGGAGACATTTCCCGGGACCATTTTTCCAATTCGTGTAATTCCGTTGAGATTTGGGGGGGGGGGGGTGGGGGGGGGAGTAGAGGGGTGAGGGTGTCTCATTCGGTCCACCAACGTTTCATTTTTCATTCGGCCAACTGATGTTTGGCGAATCGGCGATAACTTTGATGCGCTGTCAAAATTAGGTTCACTTTCGTTTCGCGCATCGGCAATTTGTCTGGTCCCTGCTATATATATTCATATGATAATATGCACCTTCCACTTTAGAGCGGTGCTTAGAAACCGGGCACCAATTATTCAGTCAGTCGCCTTACCGCACCGTACCGAAGCTAACAACAGCTCGGAGACGGCCGCTCGGAAATTACCGAAGACTCGCGGAGAGTTCGCGGTGCGGTGTATCTACGTACAACACGTGTACAAAATAAATTGGTCTAGATGATATATAGTTTATTTTCACACATCTGCCCACTATTCAAATTTAGTACATGCTACCAGCAATATTTTCAATATATGAACTGTGATCAACAATTATTTTGGTAATTTAATATGTCGTAAAATGTGCCGCTTACGACCTAACAACAAACGTTTTTTCCAAAACATGGAAATTCACACCCGTGACCTATATAATCATGCTAAATTAGTAAATACAGAGTATAAATTGGGTAGAATGGTGTAGAGGGTACTACATGCTTATAATTAAATGGAAATAGACATGGTTATTTGTTCAGAATTATAGGGGTATAAACTTTTAAAAGTTCAGCTATACTGGTTAAACATTAAATTCTGTGGTCCAAATGCACTCCGGTTCTATATTTTTATGCCACCAATTTACTATGTTTTAGCCTTGTCCGTTGTAATACAGCTACAGCTACCAAACCTGAACATCATGATCAGCAACTGGTGTACAACCGAAAATGACATAATCCATGTAACCTACTTTTGACCTGGACCTACTTTTCTGCTTCATTGACTTAGCCATATTGAATTGATATAGATGCACCATGAATAATGTAACATAGAGCATGCCAGTGAATATTTCTCACTGCAAAAAATTATGAATATTGCTTCAATTTTATTGGGTTTAAAGCAGTTTTAATTGCTATAATCCTGCAATTTGACAAGTCACAAATATCATCAAATGCTGTCTAAGCAGCTCTGAATGTTCAAAATTTTTGGGGGAGATCCCCCGTACCCCCTTACGAGAAGGGGTTAGCACCCCATCTCGTGCTCTCCCCCCGGTCGTGCCTACGGCACTCGTTACGTGCCGTTGGCACTTTTCAGTATTGACAGATTTTCATACTTTCAGCCATGACTGGACGTATTATCACTTACTGAATGTAAGATTGGAAGAGTATGCATCCTATTAAATAAGTATTAACCCTTACACTGCTGAATTAAATTGTGTTACATACTGTTTATTTGTATTTACCATTTTTATCATCTAAAAGCATGATTTTACAGAAATTTAGAATCATTTCCATTTGAAATGATTCTAAAGTGATGTTAAACCATGTTTTATTGAGAAAAAAGGCTAAATATAAAACAACAGCAGACGACAAATTTTCGTTCCCAGCATTCATAAGAGTTATATATATGTATTCATAATTTATTAAAGACCCGTTCTATACATGATTATCCTTTAATTCAACGATAATTGCTGCTTCGTAAATGGACTATATGTATAACATGTGTATATGAACACAACTGTAACATTAAATTAAACATTAATTCGCCATTATTCCACGTATTGATTGAGATTATTGTTCATTTTATATCTGACGTAAATTTCCACACTAATATCAGGGGCGATAACCGTGTTTCCTTAAAATGTTAGCGGTCATTACTATTTATTCTCTATATTTATTTTTTGATGTGCAATGATCACACTGTATAATGACGAGAAACTTGTCTTTTATGAGGTTAAGTCAATACATTATATTCTATAATCTGTCGAACATATTATGGTTTCAGGTGACGCATTTAATTAGTATAACTAATTAAAAAAATAGCATGCCCCATTTGCATATGAAAATAGCCTGATACTACTGCGAGCAATACATGTATAAATATTACTAAATGATTATATCTGTATAGTGGGCAGTCGTAAGTTTTAGAGCTGGTGGAATAGTGACACAATTATATAAACACTTAATAAGTAGTATATAGGGAGTCAGTTCGTTACCGCGAAGTGTGGGGGACGAATTGAAAGCAGTGGGTAGCCCCATAGATAGCAAAAATAGTAAAATTTCCTGTTAATTTAAAGCGAAATAAATACAACCCACAGTAAAAATAAAATGTCATACTGTAGTATAAGGGAATGGCGGTTCTGGACCACTTTTTAAATTCCCTTATATAAAGTGCGTGAGCCCTTGTTAGTCATTAGGTATATAAGTAGCTGGAATCGTGTTATCGTTATAAGCGGTCTATGGTGTTAACCAGTTTATAACGTACACCTACAGGGTCCTTATTTTAACCTAGGTGGGTACGCATGGAAAATTAGAATAGTTATCAATTGGGAGCTAGGTGGGAGGATACGCATGTGTTTGGTGCAGGTAGTTGAAACCTCATCCATTTGGGGACCAGTGTTAGGTAGCTGAATTAATTTTGTAGAAATTAGATCCATTTCGGGGCACGTCAAGATCAATGCCGGTTCTGGCTCAAAACCCTAACCAATGACTTTAGTTGGTTTAATGCTCTCTAAACGTGTCAGTTCGTTACCGCGAAGTGTGGGGGAAAGCAGTGGGTAGCCCCATAGGTACCTTTCCTGTTAATTTAAAGCGAAATAAAATACAACCCACAGTAAAAAAATAAAATGTCATACAAAATGTTGCAGCGGTTTCGGCTACCCATCACAATCGTATGTGGAGCTGCTATAGTCTGGTAGTTGAAATAGGGTAGTTGAAACCAGTACAGATTTGCCACGGATTTTAACACGAGAAAACTAGCAGAAAGCCCCCTAGCCCCGACAAAATATGTGTCTTCTATATGATGTGTTATAATTAATTAATTGTAAAAAATGAAAAAAACACCCTATTGAACATAAGCCATACAGGTATTTATATAAAACAATAAATTTTCCACGATTAGAAAATGACAGATATACGTAATAAAGTTACGAGAGCGCCTCGCCCTAAGTTAACTCGCACAATGATTAGCGATAAAACCATCTAAAAGTTCTTCTCCCAGAATTAGGGAATTAAGATCAGAATTAATAAGAATGGGTATACCTTTTTCAAACCGTTTGAGGGAAAGGGGGTTAACTACACTAATAAATAAGGAAAAAAATGATGAATTTATGAAAAGAATGGCTCGTGCAATGTCTCGGGGGGTATTTAAGGGGGTGGAAAAAAAGAATATAGAAAAGATAGCACAGAATATAGCTGATGAGGCTTCTCTCAGTCTTAGAAGCAGGAACATCGGCAAACCTCAAAAACGAGTGCAGAAAGCGCATTTATTACAACAGTTAATAGAGGAAGGGGGCGAAATATTAGAAGATTATAAACAAAAAGAAAAAGAAATATTAAAAGGGCGTAGGATAACTACAATAACCCTGAAAATAAAACTTCAAATAAATAACAGCAAAAGGATAATGGGCGAGTTAGAGCCTTTGTTAACTGACAGTTTTTACCTAAGATTCTCTTTTTCTTACAAATTAATTCACCAAGAGGAGAGAGACGCAAGAGGAAAACCGACAACGTTGGTATATAAAAAAAATTATCTGGAAGTCCGTGGTTTAGGGGTTACGATGAGGTTGAAGAGTGGATTAATAAACAGAAGAGCATAGATTAAACATAGATAAAATAGATAGGCCAAGTACAAAATGGAGGTTTGTAAGATGGATGGGTGTTAGCGTTAAAATAGTATATGGAACAGCTTTAAATAAAATGCCTAAAGGTGATGCTGGAATGCAATCCGAAAAAAGTGGCAGGAGGTCGAATGCCTGAGTGGTTGCGTTATACGAAAGGGATGAAGCCCCTGGATAGTTTCAATGATGATCTTTGTTTATTTAGATGCTTGGCCCTCCACACTTCGAAGTTTAGGGCTGATAGGTGTTTAAACATTGACCAAAGAACTCCAGCAGCAATATTTACAGTTTTGTAAAAACCATAAATTACCGAAACCAGAAGGCCCCATACTATTTGGAAATATCAAGAAAATAGAAGAGTGTTTTAAAATAGGTATTGATGCGTACGAACCTACAGAAGAGGGAACATGGTATTTAAGAAAAGTAGCGGCTCATTACGACAAGATTGGTAATAAAAAAGATGAAAATAGGTATCTACAAGATCACGCCTTCCTTATTACGGATATGAATAAAGCCTCTGAAAACAATTATTGTTGCTTCGACTGCAAACAACGCTTTACAAAGTCCAGCAATTTAACAAGGCACGCACTGACTTGTATGAAGGGATTAACAAAAGTATCGTGTAAAGGAGAACAAATAGATCGCCCACTATCAGCGTTCGAAAAAGCTTTCTATCCAAAACCCAGTTGTAGCAAGAAATCGATCAGTTGGATAAAATCTTTACCAGGGCCCCATATTCACACTGCAGTATGCGGTCACGGCGGAGAAAGAATAATCGCTGGTGCCCCAGTTGATGGGTATTGCCCCGAGACTGATACAGTTTATCAATTTCACGACTGTTATTGGCACGGGTGTCCCAAACATTGTAAAGATTAAAAAATAAGCTTAGAGTTCCAACGAACCAACGAGAGACGAAGCAATTGAGGGTAAGTGTAAATTAGTAACTATTTTTGAATGCGAGTATGATGCAATTTGTAAACCTGAGGATGTAAAGGAACTCGAAAAGCCTCCTACAGTGATTTACCCATATCATATTGTATACGATTTTGAAGCATATTTAGACGGAAGTAAAGAAAAGCGTAACCCCACTAAAGATTTAGAGTTTATAAACGAACATGTCCCAATAAGTGTTAGTATAGGGGATACTCTATCCAACAATATAACTAACATATGTGATACTTCTCCAAAACAATTAGTAACCCTATTTATGGAAGATGTAAAGAGAAGGGGAGACAATATCCGAGAGGTCGTGGGGAGCAACAATACATATGGGTACCCTGCAGACATGGAGTATCTTTACACTTCTCAGCAGCGAGAAATTACCCGTTGGATTTCACAAGTCCCAGTAATTGGGTTCAATTCCAGTAATTAACGATCTTAATTTAATAAAGAAGCATTTAGTTGACGTTTTAACGGATAAAACCACTAAGGTACTAGTTGGTAAGAAAGCTAATACAACCATTTTTCTATTTACCCCAGAATTTAGGTTTGTAGATGTAAAATTATATCTTGCTCCTGGTATCGATTACGATAGATGGGTTAAGGCTTATGGATGCGAAGGTGAAAAATCCTTTTTCCCATGCGAATGGTTCGATTCTCCCGATAAACTAGCTTATGAGGGTTTACCACCGCTTAAAAATTGGTCAAATAAATTAACTCTAAATAAAACGATAACCAAACAGCAGTTGGAAGAGTGCAACAACATTTATAGCAGATTAAATATGAAGTCTTTCAAAGACTGGTTAAAATACTATAACGTCTTGGATGTTGGCCCCTTTTTAGAAGCTATCGGAAAAATGACAAAATTTTATCAAACAAAAGGTATAGATATGTTCAAAGATGCAGTTACCCTACCGGGAGTTGCTTTATTCAATACATTCTCAGAGGAACGATAAAAAACCATATAAAACCTTACCAAACCAAAGAGAGTAAGATGCAGACGCGATATGTCCGCCACTGTATGCCCCTGGTGAGGAAATATATGAAATGTTAAAAGGAGCATTAGTTGGAGGTCCATCAATTGTGTTTACAAGATACACTGAAGCAGGTGTTACGAGAATGAGGTCAGCCCCTGATGGAAATGGAAAGCTTTGCGAAGCCGTACTTGGTTTTGATGCAAACGCCCTATATTTATCAACATTAAACAAACAAATGCCATGTGGCGAAGGGAAACTACACGAGGAAAGCAGCCCTCACGAGCCTATTAAAATAAATAAGTTTTCCAAGGCGGTTTTAAATGGTAAGTGGTTTGGCTTTGCTGAAGTAAATATAGAGGTTCCCAGTAGTTTAAAAAAGAAGTTTTCGGAAATGTCCCCAATATTTATAAATAGGATTGTAGAGGAGGATGAAGTTCCAGAGAAGATGTTACAGTATTTACAAGAAACTAACCGCGCAAGAGGAGATGGCAGAAAACTAGTAGGTGCAATGTCTGCTCAAAAAGTATTACTATTTGCCCCATTATTAAAACGGTATTTGAAGCAGGGTTTAGAGATTACAGGGATACACAGAGTAATAAATTATACAGCAGGTAAACCCTTTGAATGGTTTGTTAAAGAAGTTACTTCAGCCAGGAGATCCGGAGATGTTGATAGCTCCAAGTCCCCAATTGCGGATATAATGAAACTATTAGGTAACTCATGTTGCGGGAAAATGATAGAATCCACCGAAAAAAAAAAACACTCAAACACAACGTATACAAAAGATGAAAAATGTGTGGACAAAGCTTTAAGATCAGCGTATTTCGATGATTTAGAGGAAATAGGAGATTCTTACGAAATATCCTCAGAAAAGTAAATGCAATATGACTCGTCCATTTCACTGTGGGATTGCTGTATACCAATACGCAAAACTAAGAATGTTAGAATTTTATTACGATTTTATGGATAAATACGTAGATAGAGCAGATTTTGAACTAATACAGATGGATACTGATAGTTTGTATATGGGGGTTAGCATGAAGGGTGGAGAGCTGGATGGAATGATAAAACCAGAAATGGTGGAGGATTTCAAAAAACATAAAAAATAATGGTTAGCGTGGGATAAATGGAGTAATAGAGAACCAGGGCTATTCAAAACAGAGTTCCAAGGAGATCGTGCAATCGCACTATGCAGCAAGTGTTATGTGGTTGAAAAAGTAGACACAACCCAAGTAAAACATTCAGCG
Organism: Conchocele bisecta; assembly: GCA_029237695.1. Classification (NCBI taxonomy): domain Eukaryota; kingdom Metazoa; phylum Mollusca; class Bivalvia; order Lucinida; family Thyasiridae; genus Conchocele; species Conchocele bisecta. Next base: position 19,773,889 of record CM055277.1, read on the forward strand.
ATGGGGTTATCTGCCAGGCAAAATCCTCTCACATGGAGAAGGTATATGGAGGCCCTACACCAGGTTGGAACGGATAGAGGAACAAACAGAGGGTTTGGAATGAGAAATGGTGTTATGAAAACATATACCCAAAACAAATTAGGACTGTCCGCTTACTACGATAAGAGAAGGGTTTTAGACGATGGGATACATACAGAACCCCTTTAAACTTTCATTAAATAAAAGTATGCAGCCTGTTTTTCAATTTTTGAAGGTATCTTAGGTCGGGGATTATTACGGGGTTTTGCCCAATTATCTCTAGATAATCCCATTATAAATTTATCATATTCCCACAGATCTGTAAGGCGTTTGGGGCCAATATGGTGTTTCTTTCTAACTTCATAGGCAGGAACAATTCCACGTGATTGTAAAATATCTACCAGCGCTTCCTGCGTAATAACCGATTTAGGCATAATTCTTCAAGAATTACTTTATATATATACATATAAATGTCTAACATATTTATTTCCAATTGTGATTTTATGTTAAACATTATAATATGTAGTTATATATATAAAGATATGTTCACAAAAGAAGAAGACGTAAAAACAAAACTTTGATGAGGCTTGCTATGAGGATATTTTAGGTCTCCAAGACGGAATTATAGAACGTCTAAAAAAGTTACACGAGGAAGAGAGGGAGCTAGAAGCGGCTACAAAACGAAAACCTGTTGTTGAAATTTGCAAAGATTCGATGATGAGCCCGCTTGTTGAAGCCATTATAAAACATTTCGAAAAAACCTACATGGAAAAGAATTAATCCATATCTCCGGCAGTACGAGGGGTTAATTAATATCTGGTTGAATTTGAACGCACCACCAAGTAAACCTGCTAGTCCAATACATATTTTGTTTTCAATGTAGAAACCGGGGTGCAGCTACAGATTAATTTTCTTTAAAAAAGGTAGCCGAAAACCTTGGTAGCGCTTTCTATAATAGACAGGTTTTTGATTGAAGGTGATCTATCCAAACACATGTGGGTTATCAACTAACGCTTGTGCACTTACTACGTCATATCCCTCTTCTAAATAGGTATCTATCAAATTACATATACGAACCCATCCGGGTGAATACTCCTCATGGGGATCATAATATTTAATTCCCTTTTTCCTCAATCCATACGGCGTGCGGAAACTGTTATCAAAATTAGCATTATTTTCACAAAATGATGAATTGTGTTCCTCATTACAAGCAGGTTTATATATTATTTCTTCATTAATTAATTTATTTTCTTTGAAAATAGTAGAATTATCACTACAAGCAGGTTTATCTATTATCTCTTCATTAATTAATTTATTTTCTTTGAAAATAGTAGAATTATCACTACAAGCAGGTTTATCTAATTTTTTCAAAATTATCTGTGAAAATTGTTTTATTTCCTCACCATACGTAGACATATTTTATTTTTATAAATACACATATTTCATTATTTAATACTAAAATTATTAACTCTTACTGAGTAATGCTAACAATTACTGAGCAATTGCTTAACAATGCTGAACAAAATGCTTAACAATTACTGAACAATGCTAACATTCTACCACGATTTTGCAAGGGTGGGTTTTAAAAGGGATACTCCATGTAGAACGGGTCGCTAGGCACTTTTTTTTCCCATTCGGTATGCCTAGGTGTGTGCTGGTATACCTAGTTGTGGTGCTAGTATGCCTAGGTGTGGTGCTGGTATACCTAGTTGTGGTACTAGTATGCCTAGTTGTGGTGCTGGTATACCTAGTCGTGGTGCTGGTATGCCTAGGCCTGGTAACGAGTAAGCCTAGTTGTGGTGCTAGTATGCCTGGTTTTTACCTAGACAAATCATGTTGAACCTTGGCAAACTATATTTGTAATGTACTTACATATTTTGCGCCTACAAAAATGCCACCAAAGCGAAATTTATCGGAGCAAGATATAGAAGATATCGCAATCTTCGAGGAAAATTATCTGCGGACGAAACGAAGAAAAAATATGGGATTGGTACAACTCGTCTTCGAAGAATATGGGACGCTGTCGATGCGGAACGTAGTACAAAACCCGAAGAAACCAAATTTGAAACAAATTTAGAAACCCCCACCCCCGTAGTACACAGGGTAACCACCCCTGGCCCTCCACCAAGTTCCCCACGGATCTACTAGACGATATACGAAACGCAGCTCGTTCGAAGAGTCGACGCACCTGTCCGACATGGAGAGACGTTTGGAGAACCGGTTGGACGCGCTGGAACGCGCGACTGTTGGACGCAATTTTCAACGATGCCGATTCCCGAGTGTCCGAAGAAAGACGAGCTGGAGGTGCACGACATCTGGAGAAACGATGGAGAATGCAAAGTGGTGTCTTGGGATTGCTTTCGCTGTGTACGCGGTATGCAGACCCCTGTTCCCATTCGTGACTCTAGAGACCTGTAGACTCTGGAAGAGCAAACCAGATTCCGACGCCCAGTTCGTACGCCCCGCCAAACAGTCCGGTATCGCCGAATGGGAAAAACGAAACTAGCGACGTTCGACACCAGCACTCTGGTAGTCGCGACCCGTTCTACATGTAGTAGCCGTTTTTGGAAAAAATTATTTGTATATTTTTTGTCGCTGCTCGTTGGGTAGCCGAAACCGCTGCAACATTTTGTATGACATTTTATTTTTTACTGTGGGTTGTATTTTATTTCGCTTTAAATTAACAGGAAAGGTACCTATGGGGCTACCCACTGCTTTCCCCCACACTTCGCGGTAACGAACTGACACGTTTAGAGAGCATTAAACCAAACTAAAGTCATTGGTTAGGGTTTTGAGCCAGAACCGGCATTGACCTTGACGTGCCCCGAAATGGATCTAATTTCTACAAAATTAATTCAGCTACCTAACACTGGTCCCCAAAGGATGAGGTTTCAACTACCTGCACCAAACACATGCGTATCCTCCACCTAGCTCCCAATTGATAACTTCTTTTTAATTTTCCATGCGTACCCACCTAGGTTTAAAATAAGGACCCTGTAGGTGTACGTTATAAACTGGTTAACACCATAGACCGCTTATAACGATAACACGATTCCAGCTACTTATATACCTAATGACTAACAAGGGCTCACGCACTTTATATAAGGGAATTTAAAAAGTGGTCCAGAACCGCCATTCCCTTATACTACAGTATGGCATTTTATTTTTACTGTGGGTTGTATTTATTTCTCTTTAAATTAACAGGAAATTTTACTATTTTTGGTACCTATGGGGCTACCCACTGCTTTCAATTCGTCCCCCACACTTCGCGGTAACGAACTGACTCCCTATATACTACTTAATATTTCATTCCTATAAAGAACATGTTGTGCCTACTGAGTGGGCGTGTACCTTTAAACTCGTTTACTGATTTAATAAGAAACTGGGATATGGCGAAATGTAACATGATATAGATAATAGTAGGTTAGTGCCGTGAATGGGAAAAAATATCTGGCCAGGCTCAGGAAACGGGATGGGCGAGGCTCTGCCGAGCACATCCCGTTTCCGTGCCGCGCCAGATATTTTTTCCCATTCACGGCACTAACCTACTATTCTATTTATCCCGTCAACACCTTCAAATGGCTGTAAAATGCAAGAATTGTATTGACTGGATATCAAAAATGTTTCACGGCACCGTGTTTCACGGCACATACGCACTGTGTTGACGGGATAAAATAGTTTACACAATTTAGAAAGAAGTTTCCATTATTATAGACGCTCGTGTAATTAACTTAAATAACATAATTTAGTAACCATCGATTTCGTCCGTTTCAGATTACATGTCCTCACACTGCGGATATACTGTAACCGTCAACTTTAACGAGCAAGTGCGTCTCCAGCTGACTCCAGATCCGTACTACCAGTAACAACTGGGATTGCCGACTGCAACTCCGTGTAAGCAACAGGGACCCGTTTCACTAAACTTCGTACACTAAAATATTCGTAAGTGCAAACTTATGATGGTGTCTAAATTTCAATATTAACAATGTCTTCTTGTAAACAAATATTGGATTTACATTTATTGAGCACAGGCTGCATATCAATAAATGTAAATCCATCAATTGAAATTCACAGATGATCCTAAATTTGCACTTACGGATATTTTAGTCGTACGAAGTTTTGTGAAACGGCCCCCAGGGTGCCTAAATATAATGTATGTGCGCCTCAGAAATACACAAAATGTAAATAAAATAAAAAAATTAGTGATGACTTAATAGGAACTATTTTACGAGGTGAAACGTTGTTCCGACACTGACCAAATTGGCAATATGACCTCACGAGACGTCAATATGGAAACTATTGACGGCTTGTGTTGCATTGTGTTTCAATGGGAAACGAAAGTACATAAACTATACAATAAGAAGTTGAAGTGTTACGTTCCCTATTATCCAGGAGCCCGTTTCACTAAACTTCGTACGACTAAACTATTCGTAAGTGGCAATGAAGAATCGTCTGGAAATATCAATTGATGGATTTACATTTATTGAGCATAGGCTGCAAATGCAGCCTATGCTTAATAAATGTAAATCCAGTAATTGTTTACAAGAAAACAGTGTTGATGTGAAATTTACAGACTATCATAAGTTTGCACTGACAAACATTTTAGTCGTACGAAGTTTAGTGAAACGGGCCCCTGGATAATAGGGAACGTAACACTTCAAATACTCCGACAGCATTCGGAACGACGTACATGTATATGTACTACATGCACACTTTAAATATTACCATATCGTCCGTAGCCACGTAACACTTCTCATTATATGGTTTACGTACTTTCGTTTCCCATTGAAACACGATGCAACACGATGCAGCCGGCAATAGTTTTCCATATTGACGTCTCTTGAGTTCTTGCGCCGCCGGAACTATGTTTCACCTCGTAAAATAGTTCCTATTAAATCATCACTAATTTATTTATTAACATATTTACATTTTGTGTATGTTTGAGGCGCATATACATTATGATTTATTTACTTATATAATAAAAAGGTAAAGGTAAAACAATAATAATATATAGCATTTATATATACCGCTACAAATCAAATAACCTATAAATATACGCCCGTCCCGTGAGTAACGACTTAACACTGCAAAACCAAATGTACGTGCCATAGCAAGTCGCCAATTCTACAGTCGGGTTGTTCATGTTTATCTGCCGATCAACTGTTTGCGTTTCCAACATGGCCGCCATCAGAAATGTTGAACTCGTAAATGTTATACCTTAGAATATATGCGATTGTTCATGAATTTCTTAAAGAAACTATGATATATTTTGTAAATGACGTCGACAGTTAAAGAAACATCCATACTTGTTCCTTTAACTCAACAAGAACATTTAATAACGATATATTGCCTATTTCGCAGTATGCGGTACGGGGTAACATTAGTAGGGGCATTTCCATTTCCTATTGCTGATGTTGATTTGACCACCTCAGACATTTTAGAAAAAAGAACAATAGCGCATATATAGATCCCTTAATGACCATACTAGTGTATTTGGCATGTTTTAATTAGAGTGAAAATACACCCTACTTCTATTTAGTGCTTATTACATTGCAGGGATATCGAATTTAATATATTTAAAACTAGTGTCGGCGGCCATTTTTAATTTTGGAGATCACTAGTAGCAGAGTTAGCGAACATTTTTGTAATATATATAGTACATTGTAGCTATCTTTTCTCTGGAAATGGTCAGATATTTAATAAATCAGCAATAAACAAGTTCGGACTATATTAGTTTCCTTGATTCCATGGGAATGACCACAGTACTGTTTATATTTTCAGACAACCTTCGGCAACAAATTTCATGTGCATTTCACGAGCATGGACATTGAGTACCACAGCAACTGTCCATATGACCACCTCGACATATTGGGTGTGACCTCCAGTTCAAATTTCCATGCTGTCTCATGTAAGTCACGTGGTATTCTTATCATTGAATATTTTACATATTTTCCACTGCGTTGTGCATGGTTGGCAACATATTTCATGTGCATTTCACAAGGACCTCGACTGTCGATACGACTACCTCGAAATATTGGGCGTCTTCAAGTCAGATTTGCATACAGTCTCTTGTAAGTCACGTGGTGTTCTGATCCGTGAATTGTTTACATATGTTCCCCGAGCTCCAGATAAGTTTTGTATCTAAAGATTAGTATACCCCCATATTTCAATTTAACGCGTATTTTACGTTTACAAATGTATTATTGTTTTCTTCCTTATTAAATAGGGAACAAATCATAAAAACAATAAAACAATTTAAAAATTCACTTATTCGAGCGGCAAAAAGCAAACAGCTTTTTTCAGCTCAAATAAGTGAATGTTTAACTCAACTAAGTAAATTTACAACTTTATTACACTATTTGCACCGCGAAATAACAATTCGTTCCCTCAATTTAACAATTCATTCCCTCAATTTAACAATTCATTCCCACGAATTAATAAATCGTTACAGCGAATTAACTATTCGTTCCCTCAATTTAACAATTCATTCCCACGAATTAATAAATCGTTACAGCGAATTAACTATTCGTTCCCTCAATTTAATATATCGTGGGAACGAATTGTTAATTGTTAATTTGAGGGAACGAATTGTTAAATTTAGGGAACGAATTGTTAATTCGTGGGAACGAATTGTTATATCGAGGGAATGAATTGTTAATCCGTGGGAACGAATTGTTATTTCGTGGGAACGAATTAATAACAAGAAATTCATGTCCGCTGCGGGGCTCCGTAGACCATAAAGTAGTTCTGGGTACACAAGCATAACGCTAACGACAACATAAACTTTATCTATCTATCTATTTATCTATCGATACTGTGCACGCTCCAATCGGAGCATTATGACGTGGTCCTCTTTGCCACATTTACTGTCTGTTCCACGTTTTGCTGCCGACGAACTTTTGGCTATTAAACACATTAAATCTAAACAATATTTAAAAGTAAGTACTTTTTTATCAATAACAAAAAGTCACCCTCCCACAAATAATTATTTGATGAAATTCCATAAAATATTGATTTTATTGCGAAAAAAAATATTTTATTTTTTTGTGGACCGATTTTCAAAATCTAACTTTTTTTCTTAGTTGTTTTCTTAGTTCCATCATGTTCAAGCTACCTCGCCAGGTTTCGGAATCAATTTCCAATTTTTTATTTTTTTTTGATCAGGATCAAAAAACGAAAGATTTTGGAAATTGATGAAAAAATATTTTTTTCGCAATAAAATCAATATTTGATGGAATTTCATCAAATAATTTATTTTGGGGATGGTGACATTTTTGTTATTGATAAAAAAGTACTTGCTTTTAAATATTTTTTAGATTTAATGTGTTTAATAGCCAAAAGTTCGTCGGCAGCAAAACATGGAACAGACAATAGATCATGGTTCGCCCGCATGTACGAGGAGATAATAAAGCTCGCGGATTATCGATCGTACATGCGGATGAACGTGCTCTAACTGTGTTATCACATCCTCGTGTCCATACATTGCCCGTGTGCTGTGTAAATGCAGAAACAACACCCGAAAATGTATCAAAGATGTGACAAGATAAATTGCCTGTTACTATGACAAATGGCGGATTCTATTCCAGATGGCTATCAGATGTGTGGAACCACGAACACCTACGAATACAAGTCCAGTGCACCGGATGTGACGTTTCACTTCCATAGTGACGGTACTTCATCCGGTTCCGGCTTTGATGCTATAATCACTCCTTTCCACACAGGTATAGTCTTTTATTATATACCTACCCGTGAAATACATAGTTATACAATGTAAATAAAAGTCATATGTTCTCATCGATTAAATAAACGACTTGAAAACGACGGTGAAAATACGATTACTTCCGCTATCTATATTCATAACGCGCATTTGCAGTGCCGGACTACAAATAGGCTGCAAATACACATTCATTACCGTATACAGTCTAAAAAACTGCTAATTTCTATGGAGCGGTATATAATAAATAGACATCACATTTCACGTCACACAACGTAACGTCAAAACGCGGGAAAACTCGTCATTGTGTAACTATTCATGCTACGCTCACTCGTTGCTTACGTGGAAGCCGACGCACATTCGTGTATTATTTCCCGCTATTCAAAATGTACGATGGAATATCCTCTATATAGTGTTTACCTTAGTTTGTCGACCAATGAAAGAACGGCATTTCGTCTAAAATAATCGCATATTGCGAATTAATCATTAAATGTTCAGCACTATATTTATAACATCAGTTCACGAGACGCAAAGCATATACCGCCCACACATGCGGTCACTTCGTGCCACACCGCCCATCACATACTAGTATAGCGATTCGAAATCACGTTTAGGGGACGGAGCTTCGCGACTGGGTTGGGTAAACAATAAGAAAGCTATATTTCACATATTTAATTTTTAATAGACTAATTATAGTTCACATTTTGAATTTTTAATAGACTAATAATAGCTAGCGCTCGCTCGAAATGAATATATTAAAAAGAAAATATGTGAAGTATAACTATTACATAAATGTGACTTTCACTGGAGAAATGGGACTTAAGTTTTGCGACAAATCAGTCTGTGAGATCGCACACTCTGATCAGGATCTGCACTGCTCGCCATTACATCTATAAAACACTCGCTATGCGTCTAATAAGCATTATAAATCGTTATCAGTTTACAGTAGTGTGTTATGTGATCATCAGGTTCACTGGCCACACATACTGTACTCCGCGCCGGCGTAAAATGTTTAACATCAAACAATGCACCGGTTTCCGACGAAATGTCACTCACCTCTACTTAGAGCTATCGCATAAACGCATTTTCGTCTAGTAATCACCGCAAATATATTGCGCCGGTTACTAGACGAGCACGTGTTTATAGAGTATCTTCTGCACGTAGCTGAATGGGAATTCATCAGGATACCGCGCCTATATGGACGTGAAACAATTAAGGCCACCGCGGAGTGAAGCACCGTATGTATATACATCAGGATCTAGGGATGGGTTGTGGCATAGGGTTAGAACACCTGACTTCCGATCAGGAGAGTGTGGGTTCAAACCACGCCATGGACATTAAAAAATACTTTCATAGTAGTTCCATCCCACTGGTCTGTCGGGACGTTAAACCCATTCACTTTCATTTTTTTTCACAGGATTCTGTGACTTGGAGGATGAGTTTGAATGTGACAACGGGCGGTGTATTGACGATTCTATAAAATGCAGCGATCATAATCCATGCGGAGACAACTCTGTACCTGAGGACTGTTCTTCAGATGGGACTCTTAACGACGGCGAAATCTCCCTCATAGTCGTCGGCGTTATTGTCGTCATATGCACCGTAATCGCCGTCGCTGTCATCTGTAATAAGAAGCAAGTATGTATAGACCGGGTGTCCCGTTTACACTAAACATTTTTTGGTATATCTCATTCCCACAGCATGGCATCTCGTTCCTACGAGATTATATCTCGTTACCATGATATAAGATCTCGTTCCCACGAGTTAGTTACTTAGGTAGAACGAGATCCTAGCTCGTGGGAACGAGATCCTATATTGTAGGAATATATTAATACAGTGGAACCTCTCTAAACCGGACACCATGGGAGGTCCCCATGGTATCCGGTCTAGAGAGGTTTCACTGTAAAACAGGCAGATGACTACTTCAAGACACGCGTGAGTGATAATGAACACACATTAACATCGAAGATAAATGTCAATGATACCTATCAAAGTTAAACACAACTATGTGTCCGGTTTAGAGAAGATCCACTGTAAGTGCATTTGGCTGTTCTGTTTTCTATTTTCCAGGGAACATCCAACGTGATACATGTGTCCACAGTTTAACCGGTGAATATGTCGATGGTCAACACGTTACAAGTTGCACCACCGGCAGCCACGCTGTACCGCTAAGGCCATATCACGTTGTTTCTCTGTTAAAGTTACATGCCCACTCAGTGGGCACAAAGTGGGCACAAAATGTTCTTCATAGGAATTAAACAAGCGTATAATTGTGTCATTATTCCACCAGTTCTAAAAATTACGAGTGCCCGCTATACAACTATAATCATTTTGTAATATGTATTTTACTGATAGTGACGCACGGTGGTATCAGACTATTTTCATATGCAAATGAGGCATGGTATTTTTTAATTACTTATAATAAATAAATGCGTCACCTCAAAAAATAATGTTTTCGACAGATTATAAAGTATGATAATTGCATATCAAAAATAAATACAGAGAATAAATAGTAATGGCCGTTAACAGTTTAAGGAAACACGGTTATCGCCCTGATATAAGTGTGGAAATGTACGTCTGATATAAAATGTATATGATGACAATGATTACGTCGGGTAATGGTGAATGAATATTTATCTTGCCAGAACATGTCTCAGATGATGTATCTGATATACAGAACATTGTGTGCCTACTGAGTGGGCATGTACCTTTAAACGTCCACGTTCGGGTAGGTTTTGAGAAAGATTCTTTTAAAAAAACAAACACACTGTGTATGCTATTTAAAACTATTTACTGGTGAAGTAATAGGAAAACTGATTGCGGGCTTGTCTAGGGTTTAAATATGTTTACGCTTAATAATATTTTTAATCAGTGTATTTTCTACTGTTTTTCTAACGTTTGCTGGTGGAAATTAAAATTCATGTTCAAAACTTCCTCAACCCTTGAGGAAGTTTATAACATGCATTTTAAATGAGTTTGTGACAAATGTAGCTCCCGATCAGCCTACACATTGATGAACTTGTCAAGGATCAACACCGTTTTCCGAAACGATACTATTGTAATATGACGAGGGGTTCAATTGTTACAAAATGATCAGGGCTGTTCTTTTTTCATGGCGAGACTCTATGGTCATAGGTGACAGAATGCATATGTCATGACGTGTAAGATTGATATTATAACAGATCAAGATATCTATATTGTGTACCAATTTGCATACTTTACAAATGAAAATAGTTTATAATATACAGGAGACATAGATTACAACACAGATAATGGTGGTAAACACTACTGTCTGTTTCACGAAACCTGCCCAAAGTTTACAACCATATAAGAAATGCAAAAACATTGTTTTCGATAATATTAAATTAAAGGAAAATTTAAGAATTAGCCTTCTTCTTATTTCGTGAAATTTGGTCAAATATTGATTTTATTGCGAAAAAAACTATTTCCCCATGTTAAATCCCCATAGACATCTTCACAGAATGAAGATATCAATGGGGATTTAACATGGGGACATTTTTAGAATTTCAAAAATACTGGATCGATTTTTCAAATTTAACTTTTTGTTTTTTTAGTTGGATCATATCCAAGCTATCTACCCAGGTTTCGAAGTCAATTTCCAAAAGTTTTCGGTTTCTGAATCCTCCCCACAGCTCCTCCATCTCCTTTTCCCCCATGTTAAATTCCCATAGACAAATCTATTTTTCGTAATAAAATCCAATATTTCACAAATTTTCAAAAAGAAGGCTCATTCTTAAATTTTAATATTGTTTTTGCATTATTTAGATTGCCGTAAAATTTGGGCAGCTTTCGTGAAACAGACAGTAGTATATTATTTTGTTCAATCACACGCAAACATGATCGCTTTGCACGAGCGCTCACAACAAAGAGTCATGCAAAAAGCAATACCCACTACTCGATCGTATGCATGTGTATCTTTCATGCACACTATATTGATGATTGTGGATATTGCGGACTCAGATCAGTATGTAAATATTTACAATGTGTGTATTAACTGTTGATGCGGTGTCCTAGTGCCGTTTATCTTGGGGGCCAAGGGACGCTCGTGTGGATGATCATTGGCTAGACTGGTATGCAAACGCAGCAAATATTATATAAGTGTCATTTCGCATGAACTAACGCATCATTGCTAGTTATAGCGCCCTACAGTGATATACAGTGAAACCTAGCTAAACCGGACATCCTGGGAGGGCCCCAGGGTGTCCGGTTTCGCGAGGTTTCACTGTAAATCAGGCATTTGATTATTCCGAGTCATAGCTGCGTGCTATGCGATCACGAACATGCATTAACACCTGAGATAAATGTCCAAGAAACATATCAAAATTAATATCACATATGTTTCTTGCTGTCCGGTTTAGAGAGGTTCCATTGTATATATATATGTGGGCCTAATGATTGAAACAACCTCACCCCACTCTCAATAAAGTTTCGTGTCCGGAGGTTCGATCGGCCTAGTCAGAGCAATGCTCAGGCTCGTTCCATATGATCACCCGATTTCGAGCACGTGGTCGGGTATGTGTTCATACAGTAGATATGTTACAGTTATGAGTCATGATCGAAATTAATATAATAAACCTTGGCACCGCCAGCTATACGACATGTGGACACTCTGTCAATGTGCATGTGTATGTATGAACTGTAATTTATATGTATGTGCTTTTTTTGTTAACTTAATCATTATACGTATGTATGCATCAACAATTCGTACAGTGACCGCATGCTTTACATACCTCGTAGTACATCAGGCGCGGATACAGGGGGGGGGTCCAGGGGGTCCGGACACCCCCCCCCCCCCCCCCCCCACTCGCCCCCCCCCCCCCCCCCCCCCCCCTGCACCCGGCAAAAAAAAAAAAAAAAAATGACGAAAATCTACAATACTCGAATAGTTAGATGACTTTTTTCGTGGCCTAGGTGTCAGGAAATCGCATCTGCGGCGATCTGGCATCTACAAATTTCATGGGGGGGGACCCCCAGACCCCCCCCTACTTTACAATTTCGCGCTTGCGGAGGTCGGCTATGCCGACAATAAATTGCAGACCCCCCCCCCCCCCCTGCAATTATTTCTGTATCCGCGCCTGTACATGTATATACTGCCACTAAACGATTTGATAATATATGATAGCCTAGATACAGGTATGTTACCATGGTGAAATCTTGGGGAAGCAGTTTGTTTTATCGTAAATTCAAGTACATGTGTATGTGTTTTTTCCAGATCTCTTCTGTACCAATACATTAGTATTGTTCTAATATAGACAATTATAACTAATTTAAATAAAAGTGATACTTTCAGTTTACAAGGAAACAAATATATATAGCATATACTGGTACATTTGTACCTAGTGTGTCTTTTTCATAAAAGGTAATATAAATGGTATTGAAATGATAATGTTAAAAGGTTAATCTAGATTTTCGTTTAATCGGGCGCATGTTTATTCACTGGTTAACGCAAGCACAATACTATTCCATGTAATGACAATTAAGATAATCTCTGATCAGACGGCAACAAATAATTGTAGTGTAAATCACGGACATTGTGTGTGAACTGAAAACTATAGTATGTTGTGTCTGCATGCCACAGTCAGCCATTCTTCATTTGGGTATATCACGAATAAACATGTGATTAAAATAGCAACAAGTGCACTACGTATGAGCAGTCAGTCACAGCCAGTCACAGCCAGCATAGCACTGAATCAGCCGGCGCAGCAGCGCAGTCTCATCGAGTGCTAGGCTGGTGGCTGGTGGTGCTGTTCCGCATATCGCACTTTGATCGCATATCGTGCATGTATGTAATAGTTACTGCCTTAATCGAGGTGTTCATGTGTTTGAACAACCTACATGTGCCCATGGATGGAACACCGAGCCGCGAAGCGGCGAGGTGTTTCATGGGCACATGTAGGTTGTTTAAACACATGAACACCTCGATTAGGGCAGTAACTGACTTACACATCGACTTACCGACTACCGTTGACTAGTATTCAGTGGCAATTTTGAATTTCCATTTGACATTAAAGGAACTGTCTCTACAGTTATGACAGCCGATCAATAACATCCATGTAGCATGCTGCCAGTGGGAGTATGCGTGTGCCATTGACACATTTCTGATTATTATTTGTGTTTGATGTCTAACGTATGAGTATACGAAGCAAGCACTCAATATGCTGTATAATATGCATTGGAACATGCTTGCATAAATCATACTAATTCACAGAGAGTACCAGGCTAGTGTAGTTTGATATCCAGTTTATCCTTGATATCGAAAGACACTAGACTAGTATTTTATTTATCAGGTAATGTTTTATGCTAGCCAATGCTCAAATGCAAAACAGTTTTCGTTGAAAAGAACGCGGACTTGCTTACGTTATGTGATTAGTCTGACGTCGTTCGGTAACGTCATGTGACGTCGTTCGTCCAATAGAACGCCACTTTTCAATTCGTTGTAACGCGGATATTCGTATCAGGTCGATTACTTATACGGTAGTATGTTATCAGTCAGTACGTATTGGGTCAATACAAAGCTCGTTTCCCGATAACAAATAAGTAACCAGTACAGTGGAATCTCTCTAAAACGGTCACCCTGGGAGATCCGCAGAGTGTCCAGCTTAGATAGGTACCACTATAACAAGAAATGACAGCGTTAAACAAAGTGTATGCCCTCGTCGCTGTTGGCCTTGATAATGATAAAAAAAGTCATCGGTGACCTTGATCTTGGGCGGTCGTACTGGCAGCCTTGATAATAAAATAAGGATATCAACAGTATTGCCTTACAAATTTGCCTTATTACAAACAAGGTGAACATAAGTCCTCGGTGACCTTGACCTTTGGCTGTCGGATGTGGGTAGCATGCACAACAAATCACCATCACATTGTGGCCAAATATTATCAAAATCGTGAAGCGGTTCATGAGCTTTTGACAAATGAAAGGTGTTACTAACGTACGTACGCATGTACGTACGTACGCACGTACATGGACTAACGCTATTTCCCCTCTTGCCTATCGGCAAGGGGATAATTAAACAGTCCAAGCAGATGTGCAATCATTTTCAACCATGAACAAACTACAATCAATGCCATATAAATGAAACGCAATGGGGTCCCCAGGGTGTCCGGTTTACACGTGTATACATAGCCCACCACGTTTACGTTCAGCAGTTCTCTGTCAAAACATCGACGAAGTGACCAGCACCCGGCCATATAGAATACATTTGTAATTGAAGGGCCTCTCATCGCCTGGTGCAGTGCGTACACCTGCATGTGCAGCATATGAATGGATATATCTATTATTGGGTGGTCAGTTATAAAAGTCATTTACGAGGGGTGTTCAAAAATTTATTTCCCAACATACATGATCCCAATAAAATGAAATGACATTAATTTAATGAATGAAAACTATAATTAAAACAACAATAAAATTTAAAGACACGTGGTATTATGTATGTTCATAAAGTGATGAAACATGTTTAATTTAGGAAATAATAATTTAATGGTAGATTTACATGGACTGTCTTAACCAAATCGTGCCTATAAGTCGTCTTGAAAATAATCAGTATGCTTAGTATACCAAATCATAAATAGCATTGCGAACGCTAGTTTAATTGACAGTCGATGGTAATATTTTAATTATTTAAATTAATTCCACACGTGTCTATAAATAGTAACATATTATATGTGTTTATATTATACGTTTCAAACTAAAGATGTGTTATGTTTCACAAAGTGTGCTTCCTGGTACTGAAATAGCGAACGGAAATGCGTTACCAACGTATCTCCCCTCTTTATCAAAGTCAATGGTAGTACATTGTATATGGTATAAGAAAACACACATTCCTTGGCCTTCGATTGAATATAATGGTGCGGGTCGAGTGGTATGTGGCATTTGGAGTCAATAACATGAATAAAGAGCAAATAAAAGGAAAGGAACATTGAATATCTTTGACATCATCTGAAACATCATGTGATACACTGTTTCTTTAAAATACGTTAGGATATGTCTTTTTTCATATATCATCAGTTGGGTCTCTGTAGAGTTCACATCATTAACAAGTTAATCCTTCATAATTTTAGCTACTGTATTTTCACATGCAGTTTCAGTAATAAACCAACTTAAGTGATTGAACTTAAGTAAATATACTGCAGTTGCATTCAACAATGAAACGTGCCATTTTGTATATATAATAAAACTATTCTCAGGTAATGCATAAACTTGACTTTCGTAGGTAGCGTATTAACATATTATGTCCTAGTTCATATAAACTGGATCAAGTGAACAATATTCTCGAGCCAAAGAAAGCAATACATGTAGCATTTGTAAGGCTAATATGTGTACCTTTATCATCATTCACCATCCAAATTAGCGTTTTATGTTATACATGTAATAATTCCGCTGATCGCAAAGCATCAACAATTGCTACATTGGTGACATGTAGTAAATATAGGAAATGGTATTGATCGAATGGCGACCAACACATGCAATTATCAAACTGCGCGGATGCGCAGACTGATCTGGGCTAGGCTAGCCATCGTAAGACCGCTTTTCTTAGCCGGTGTTCCTTGTGCCACAATGACCATAGACACACCGGTTTGCCGTGAGGCACGACTTTTTCGTGCCAGGTTTGCATACAGATGCAAATTTTCTTTTGTCTACAGAGGTGTTCAAGTTGCTTACCAACCTCTGACAAACGATGTGTAAATATGTGATATTTGGAGAATCCGGCAGTTTTTACAATGACTCAATATTTAAGATCATGCTAACCACGACACACAGTCCGTTACTGAAGGGGTGGTGTTTTTGTTATTAGCCGATCTATTTATAGATCGGCTAATATATTGGTCATTCATCGAATTCTGAAAAAGTTTGTAGCAACCCTTTTCTCCGCTATTCGGTAATCTACGAACGCGAATTTTGCTGTATCACTTCCAAATTGCATCAACCGATAAAGTTTGCATTTTTGGCAATTATCTCCGTTTAAAACTTTAAATATAGCCAAATAACACAATTTTGAATACGTAATGAGCTGAACGCCGGAAGAGATTGAACCCGGAAGTTGTTGTTGTTGAAGTCCATAGTTGGCTCTAATGGCCATATACGCCAACATACGCCGATTATGGGCTAATTTAATTTGCTTTTATTTATTAAACAGAACAAGTTTCAGCCACGTATAATCGCATAAAATGTGTTTATTCGGCTAATTTATAATCGACCTCTGCTCAAAATCTCCTCCGATCGCGTATGCGCGTCATTTGACGCCAGTTAATATTCACAAAATTGTCCACCAATCAAAACGAAGAATTGCCCTTCATAGCGAACTTTGATTTGTTTACGTATCATGCAGGGATGGCAGGGATGCATCCAGCACGCGCGATTGCGGCAATCCCCCTTAATTATTGTCAATGCCGCAAATTATTGATTGTCTTGCGCCCGACATCGCGCAAAAAATCACGGATGGGCCCCTTTTTAAATGACCAGTGCGCACATTAAAAAAACGTAATTGACTATTTAAACGCGCTGCGTATTTAAATCATTGGAAGGCGTGCAGTTCAATCGAGTTTGTGCGGCCGTTTAACGTAAGCTTCGAGTCGATGTAAACCATTTAAATCGATAAACAAGGGATAAACAAGTGACAACGTTATCAAGGCCAATCTGGGCATGTGCATGAATACGCAGGAGCTTGCGTCTATTTTTAGATGGCACTGTGACGGCTAGCTCCGGTAGCTCCGCCACCTCGCGAGCTGCCACAAAATTCGGACAAACACACAGTGACTACAACTTTGTGTATTGCGGAGTGTAATCTGCAGATAAATAGAGCATACAGTACAGGTGTTACGCTGGAATATTTCGCAACATAATGGTGACAACAAAACATTGCTGCTATGGCGATTCACGAACCCTGAAACCCGGTGAAGACAAATACTTTATTGGATGGATTTGGGAACGGGTTTCCAAAACCTGCACAAAATCGAGAAAATGTCAACGCTGGGTACAGAACTGTGGTCGAAAATAGTTTACCATTGACAATGTTACCAGAGACACCTACATATGTTCGATGCACTTTACCCTGATTTGATCGGCTAATAACATCATGCTCTGCATGACTTTTCATTTTATGTTTGTTTGTTTTTGTTTTCTCAATGCGAGGCACATACGTGAACTCAATTGTTATGGTTATCTCGAACTTTCACTTCCGTAACACGGAGAGAGGACCATTTAGTGTATCAAGGCGATACAGACTCGTGTGTCTACCTAGGTCTCCTCCTACAATCCATGATTGCAGGGGCGACAAGCTGTGTTATAAGTGCACTAGCAGCCAAGTGGATTTATGTATCGTTTTATCCTACATTTATTACAAATGTGTTATTTACAAGGTGCATGATCACTGGTTATAACAACAAAAACAGTGGCTGAAAGTGTTGAAATCTTGGACACTCCAGAGTAAGTATTATTTTATATTTTCCTTAATATGAAACTGATTTTGATGAAATATGGCGCAGCAAACGCGTCTTCGTGAGCTGCATTTGGTCGTCCAGGGAGTTCGGCACAGACTTATGTTGTCTACCGACACGGAAATCGATTCTTCGCATAAACGACAGAAATTTGGGCCAAAGTACAGAGACCACCAAATGCAGCTTAGCAATACTCGTTTGATGGCCATATTTCATCAAAATACGTTACGTAATAAGGACAATATAAAATAATACGTACTTTGAATCGGATGGATTCTGGAAGTTTCAGTACTTGTTATTGTTGTTAGTACCACGTGATCATACACCTTGATGTAGGAAACCGGCTGGGAGAGTGGACCTTACAGCATTTGTAACACCTGCACATACATACTCGCAATGCAATCGATTTCCTGGCTTCCTCAATGTTACTTTAGTGACCGAATTATCAATAGCGTAGACACTCGGATGCGCAGGCTGATCTGGGTCTACGTCCGTTGTATGTGTCGTATGGTCCATTTTCACAGACGGGAGTCCATTTATACCGTTATTTCCTATGCCCCCAATAAGCTATTTATCTCACCCGTGTTTAATCACAGCTCATATCTACTACTCGCATATTGTATTATTATTACCAGTGATCATAACATTTACGAATGACAAGTATAATCACCAGTGCTGTTATGGGTAATACATTTGGAAACTTGTTATTTATTATTTATCAACTAGTATAGTGAAGGAAATGTATAATATGATAAGAGTTGACAGGTGGCAATTAATGGCCGCGTCAACCCCAGTTGTTGATGCATACATGCAACACATAATAGTTTTGTATATACTACGGACATACACCATTATTATGTATGGATTTTGTGGTTTAACCTTTCATCCTTCACATATCTTAGCATATGAAATTGAAAAATCGTCTGATGCAATGAGGGATTTTTGTGAATGAGAATGTTCATGTACTTCATGTAATGCATTTGTGTTTTTCTCATACCTTCTTGCTTTTGCTTACATACCTATTTGTTCGCTTCTACTAAACATCCGAGCAGCAATACAACACTTAAGTTTACTAGAATCAAATCATTGTTAGGCATCATACTGTAATAAAAACATGGATCTTATTATATGTACTTTAAATGTTAGAGGATTAAGAGCAAAAGTCAAAAGGACACAAATTGTTCAATGGCTTAAGGATAATGAATATGACATGATGAATGTGTTGGCTTATAAGAAACGCATACAACCTATAATACCGCAAAGGAATAGGAAACGGAATGGGAGTCAGATGCAATAATTTAGTGGTAACAGTAGTAATAGTGAAGGGGTAGGAATACTTTCTAATTCAAAGCTGACATATACCATACATAATAGTATAAACGTTATCCCTGGTAGAATTCAAGCAATAAACGTAGAAATAAACAGTAAAGACTTGCTCCTGATAATATACATGGGCCAAACTCGGAAGGAAACACTTTTTTTAAACAACTAAACGTCTTTATATCCCAGCATGAAAACGCAAGAATGGTTATTGGTGGTGATTTTAATGTCACTGTAAACTGCGAATTGGATACAAAGTGAGGTTTAATTACAACAACAAAAGTTAATCGGGAAACAATCAATAATAATATTACAGGAAAATATGATTTATCTGACATATGGAGAATTACCTACACGGAAACCAGCAGCGATTTACATGACATTTAAATTCTACAACCACGTGTTCTATGCAGATTAAACTATTTTTTAGTTTCAGATAATAGTGTTAATACAATTAAGTCATGTGAAATAAATACAAAAAAGCAGCATCAAGACAAACTATGCACTTGTAAAACTGGATATAAATATCAATAACCAATCAAGAGGACCGGGATACTTTAAACTCAACAATTCTATATTTTTGGACAACGAATATAAAATTATTATAAAGAACAGAATTTCAGAAATTGCAGCAGAAGTCAATAAAGAGGCTGATCCTAATATTTTATGGGAATTAATAAAAGGAATAATAAGAAACGAATCAATAAAATAGTGTGCCAGGCGAAACAGAAAAATTAAATTAGTAGAGGTTAAGTTAAAAGAAAAAATCGATGAAATGGTTATAGCAAATGTACATACTCCAGAAGGAATAGATGAAATAAATAACCATAACAAACGATTAGAAGACATTGATGAAAATCGGGCAGAGGGTTTTATTTTTCGATCAAAAGTAAATTGGGTGGAAGGAGTATAAAAAAATACAAAATTATTTGCAGATCTGGAAAAACGAAAATTTGAAAGAAAAATGATATCAGAATTAAATGTAAATGGACAACAGATAACTGATAAACAGCATACTTTAGAAGAGCAGGCAGAAAGAAAAAAAATGTATAGAATCGGACATAAATTTCTTTCCAGATGAATATAACAATAAATTGAACGAAGAAGAAAAAATAAAATGTGAAGGAGTGTTAGCTGAATATGAATGATATTAAAGGAGATGAATAAGAATAAAAGTCCTGGTTGAGATGGAATAACTAGTGAATTCTACAAATTGTTTTGGAACGACATCAAAACACACCTAGCTAAGCCTCTAAATTATTCACTCGAAATTGGTGAATTAACAACCCTATGAAACTAAAGCATAATACATTTAATTCCCCAAAAAAGGTAAAGACAGTACCAATCTCGCAAATTGGAGGCAAATAAGTTTACTCAACATTGCTTATACAATTTCTACAAAGGCTATTGCTAATCGAATAAAGGATGGATTAAACAAGTTAATAGCTTCCTCTCAAACGGGCTTTATTAAAGGCATATATATTGGAGAAAACATCAGACTATTATTTGAAACTATTGACCACGTTAATGAAAAAGATATTCCAGGGTTGTTATTTTTTGCAGATTTTGAAAAAGCCTTTGATAGTGTTAGTCATGAATATGTTATGAAAGTTTTAAGATTCTTAAATTTTGGTCCCAGTCTAATAAAATGGGTTGAAGTATTTTATCATAACATATCTAGTTGTGTTACAAATAACGACTATCTTACAGATTTTGTTTCGGTTTAGGTAGGAGCACGAGACAAGGCTGTCCTTTGTCACCATATATGTTTATTATAGGAAGATCGTCTGTATTTTTCTCATACCTTCTCGCTTTGGCTTACATATCTATTTTTTTCGCTTATACTAAACATCCGAGCAGCAATACAACACTTAAGATTACTAGAATCAAATGCATTGTTAGGCATCATACTATAGTAAAACATGAATCTTAGCATATGAACTTTAAATGTTAGAGGATTAGGAGCAAACGTATATATAAAGATAAAAATCAAGAAGAAATAAAAACACACAAATGTTCGCAGATAATGCCACTTATTGCTTTAGATGGGTCAGAAGAATCGTTAGAAACCCGGATTTCTACCATTGATAATGTTGGACATATTTCAGGCTTGCGATTAAACTATTCAAAATCGGTACTTTTTAAGACAGGTTCTTTAAAAACCACTACACTCGCTGTCTGTGAAGACAAACATTGTTCATTGACTGCCGACGTAGCAAAAACACTAGGTATACACTTTTGTAATGACAAAAATATAATACATAAAATAAACGTATTACCAAAAGTAAATGAATTTAAACAATGTTTAAACAGATGAAAACGTAGAAAACTGACAACTATAGGTAAAATAACTGTTCTCAAAAGCTTTTCATTTCCAAAACTAATATTTCCATTGACGGTGTTGTATGCTCCTGGAAATGATTTTCTAAAACAAATTACACACCTGAAGTTTGACTTTCTATGGGATTCCAAATGATCGGGCTGAAAATGATCGATCTAGTAGGTTTCATAATTCTTTAAAAGCAAGTTGGGTTAAACGTCTTACAAATGATGCAAACAATGGACAATGGAAACTATTGTATAATAATTATTTACATAAATTTGCTGGTGCGAATATATTTGAAAGAAACTTACACGAATTCGATGCAATAATATTAATCAAAAAATGTTTTTTTTATATCAAATATCCTTGAAGCATGGCCAAACTTAAATATTCTGAAAATCCAGAGAACATTTCGAAGCAAATCATGTAAATTAAAAGGTAATGGTAATACATTTTATTAAAAATATTGGAATGAACGGGGAATGAAAACGGGCACCATATGTTCAAAACTTAGCAATTTCCAGTACAAATGCTTGATGAAAATTATTGCACGAACGATTATTTATATAAATGCGGAATTGTAAATTCTAATTTATGCGATTTATGCAGTATGGCATCAGAAACAAACAAGCACTTATTTTGGGAATGCCAAAAAAGTCAGCAAATTTGGTCTCTGCTAAGCACGTTTTTACATGATAACGGTAGAAATTTTACATTGGATTGGCAATCAATAAGTTTAGGGCAGTATGAAACAGAAAAGATATTCTTGAACCTTTGTATCGCCGTACAGTGACATCGCCGTAACTGACTCTGTGGTACATCTTGGAATTAAACAGTGTGCCAATGCAAAATATAATGCCAAACGCGTCCATGAGAGGTGTCAAAAAGGCCCCAAAGCATTCCACGCAATGATTGGGTTCGGCGTAAAACCTATGTGTATGAATCCGATAACGTCTACAAGCCTATATAGGAAAATTGTAATGCCTACCACCCTGTATGGCTGCGAATTATGGAACGGCCTTCGCGCTCAAACACTGACTGTATTGCAAAACACCAACATACGATTGTTAAATGTATCCAAGGGTTTCATAGGAGAACTAGATTAGATATGTGTGAGTCAATGCTGGGGCTTCACCGTCTATCCGCTGACATTGATAAACGCAAGTTAATGTTTGTATACAAGTTACTGTCATTACATAGGTCAACTATATGCCAAAGTATTTTCTTTAGAAAATTGTTTTTGTACTTGTCTGGATCTATTGCAGCTTCTCGTGGGTTCATTCCTGATATATGTGATATCCTGTCCAGATATGGTCTAATACATATATTGCAACACTATGACAATTTGCCTACCAAATGCTCGTGGAAACGAGAAGTCAGTACGGCGGTCGCTGTCCGCGAGTCCAGTCTTTGGGGGCAGAGAATGGAGAATGACAATGACTTTGCCAGATTTCGGAGGCTACACACTTCTATAGCACCGGCCATCGTCTGGCAGTTTGCAAAGACACACTCTGAGCTAAAACTGGCAGACTTTGTTGCTCTGCTATGGACGTGTGTACCGGATGACACTATAAGTATATGTTGTCTGTGTGACGGCATCACTGAGGACACCATATGCCACTATATTGCTGAATGTGCAATCACAATGCCTATAAGAGACGACTTCATGGACAGTATCCACCGTACCTTTTCAGCAGACGTATACAATGAACTTGAACACTATGTTGGTGAACAATTCTTACAATGTGTTATGGGAGCCGGCGTGAATAGCATAACCGATACAAAAGATGTATACACTTTTCTAGGGGCAGCTTTCAAGTGTGCAAAAAGCTTCTATGAACTTTACTCTCAGCACAGCATTCGAGCATAAGTTGGATATGCTACGGACTGTGAATTGTGAACGTTATTGTGTACACGAGGCTCAGGTGAATACACTGTACGACTTTACGACTTGGGCAATGAACCCTTGACTCACACAACTTCAATATATACACCATGAGTCGTACATTATTGCCATTATCAACTGTTGTAGTAGATGCCTGTATATAATCCACATATATTTGTATTCGTGTATTTTCTTATTTCATACATGTACAACATTTCAAATCTCTGACAAGAGGAAATAAAGATATTGAATTGAATTGAATTGAGCTTGAACATCAAATAGCAGTAAATAGAAACAAAGTTGAAATACACAATAGGAAATGGAATGGTTTACCGCTAGACTAACTTATTTCATGCTGCTCGTACTTATCTAATTAAACTATTTTGTTCTATGGGTATATGTTTTACTTCCTCTATTTGTTTGTTCTCTCTATTGTTAATTGATAACTATTTTTGTTTGTATTTTGGTTTTCTTTTCTTTATAAAAAATTCAAACATATACATATACAAACAGGTAATTACACGTGTACTATATATTTACTCAGTAATTTAGAAATATGGAAAGGAATGCAATTATGCACATGTATGTTACTAGTAATATGTCTTGTTTGTACATGTTTTTGTGTGAAAAAAAAAACAAAAAAAAACAAACAAAAACATGAATTTACCTTTGTTGTTTTGTTCAAGGCTTTGTGTAATTCGATATTCTTTGCATAGTTAGGTTCTAACTATGCTATTTTAGCAAGATAACAATAATTCCCAAATGAACATGTACACTTTTTGCCAAAATTGTCACATTACCGTTAATAAAATCGCGGAATGTGTTGTGATACGAGGTCGTGTCCGACCAAAGTTAGACCATACATATAGAGTTATACCGATGAAAGCAGAAACGCGCCGAATGTCGCTGACCGAATGTCGCTGTGTCGCTGACCACTACGGAATCAGCCGATAGACGGCTCCTTCAGCGCCCATATACATGTATACTGGTACTGTCCGTCCGTCTGACGATAGGTCTGCTTTTCGAGGACGTGTACTTTTTCATCAATAACAAAAAAGTCACCCACCCCCAACAAAATTATTTGATAAAATTCCATCAAATATCGATTTTATTTCCAATGGGAATTTAACATGGGGCAAAAAGGTGGAGGAAGGTGTCCAGAAGGGTCGAAAAATGAAAATGTTTGGACCATGACTCCGAAACCTGTCTAGATATCTTGGGAATGATGTAAATAAGAAAGAAAAAGTTAAATTTTAAAAATCGGACAAGAAATAAAAACAAAATAAAAAAATCTACTTTTAGCCCACATGTTAAATTCCCATAGGAAAATCGTTTTTTCGTAATAAAATCAATATTTGACGGGAATTTATTTTTTTTGGGGAGGGTAACATTTTTGCTATTTATGAAAAAGTACTCACAATCAAATATTTCTTAGATTTAATGTGTTGAATAGCCAAAAATTCGTCGGCAGCAAAACGTGGAGCAAACAGTAAGTTCATTTACGCTGACTACAGTGGAATCCCTCTAAACAGGACATAGAAAACTGTGAGAAGAGCTTAATTATACCCCCGCAACGAGTTGTGGGGGGGGTATACTGGAGTCAGGTTGTGCGTCCGTCCGTCCGTCCGTCCGTCCGTCCGTCCGTGCGTCCGTGCGTCCGTAAACTTAACATCAGAGAAATATTGTTATAACTTCTATTTTCTTCATCTAAAATGCTTAATATTTGACACATGCATTCCTGTAATGCTCTACTACCATGCTGTGCCAAATCCACGACCGTCCAACCCCCGCTGATCCTAAGGTCAATGTCAAAGTCTCTTTACAAAACTTAACATCAGAGAAATATTGTTATAACTTCTATTTCCTTCATCTTAGTCTCTAAAATGCTTAATATTTCACACATGCATTCATGTAAGGCTCTACTACCATGCTGCGCCAAATCCACGACCGTCCAACCCCCGCTGATCCCAAGGTCAAGGTCAAATACTTAGTCTCTTTACAAAACTTAACATCAGAGAAATATTATTCTAACTTCTATTTCCTTCATCTAAAATGTTTAATATTTCACACATGCATTCCTGTAAGGCTCTACTACCATGCTGTGCCAAATCCACGAACGTCCAACCCCCGCTGATCCCAATGGCAAGGTCAAATACTTAGTCTCTTTACAAAACTTAACATCAGAGAAATAAGTTATAACTTCTATTTCCTTCATTGAAAATTATTATTATTTCACTTGTGCATTCCTCTAAGGTTGTACTATCATGCTGTGACAAATCTACGACTGTCCAACCCCCGCTGATCCCAAGGTCAAGGTCACATACTTAGTCGCCCCGTGCAGGCACCGGGGCGGGATCAACTGATCCTGAGAATAGTGCTGCAGTAGCCATTGCTTGTCGTAAAAGGCGACTAAACTGGCTTAACGATTGGGTTCATACTTTCCGGAACCCACTATACCGGATTTGGCCCTCATGTACATTTTTGGCTTTCTTGTATGTGAGAGTTGAGTCGGGCTATGCCCCATATATAAAAGTAAGATTAGCGCACTAATCCATTACTTTTAGGGGATGGGATAAATGATGCTGGTGTGGCGAGGGCCTGGCACCAGATCAGGTTGTTCTAATTTCAGGACTGAATATATATTTTGATTGTAAATATTGAGTTCTGAAGTTGGGATTTACCCCCCTTGGACAGGTGGATACGGGACTCGACCCCGTTGACCCGTCTGCGTGTAGACTCCCTGAGGCTTGTACCTCTATGTCAGAAAATCGGACGTTAAACCCTATTCACTCACTCACTCACATACTTAGTCTCTTCTTTACAAAACTTAACATCAGAGAAATATGTTATAACTTCTATTTCTTTCATTGAAAATTCTTAATATTTCATATGCTGTGACAAATCCCCGCTGATCTCGAGGTCAACGTCACATACTTACCGTATAACCTCGAATAAACGACCATCCCCCCCCCCCCCCTTCTAAATTAAAAAAATATTAAAAGGACCGGCAATTTCTTAAATCCTTATTTGTGTTGAAATTGGCGGTCCTTGGTACGTTTTTTTTTTTTTGTTTTTTTTGTTGTTTTTTGTTGTTTTTTTTTAGTGGCTAATAAACGCCCCCCTTTTGTAAAATGTAACGCCCCCGGGGGCGTTAATTCGAAGTTATACGGTAGTCTCTTTTACGAAACTTAACATCAGAGAAATCGGTTATAACTTATATTTCATTGCTCGGATCTGCTTCACATTTCACACACTCATTGCTCCAATGGACCTCTAGACCTCTACCACCCTGTGACAAATTCACGTTCATGCCGCTCCCGCTAATCCCAGAGTCAAGGTCACAAGCCCACACACTTGTAAATTTCTACATATTTTAGGGGTACCTGGGCCCACACGGTGGGTATTCCGTAAGCCTCGCTTACTGACCAATCTAGTTTGTATAGGTTTCATTGCCATTTATCTCCAATAATGCTGAATGTTCATGATCACAAAGCACTCACGCGTGTCTTGAAGTAGTCATATGCCTGTTTTACAGTGGTACCTCTCTAAACCCTGGGTCACAGGGTGTCCGGTTTAGAGACGTTCCACTATGTATTGCTCCAGAAAACCTGCAATATACAGGGGCCCGTTTCACTGAACTTCGTACGACTAAAATGTGCAAATGTGATCTCACTACCATTCCAGTTTTGGAGTATGTAGGCTATACACTGTTTATGTTTAATGCTGAATAAAATATTTGTGTTTTCAAACCGGTTTACTGTTTATTATATTCCTCAAACAAGTTGGCAAGCAGGGAATCATATTATTGACACGTTCAAATGTCAACTACTCATGGTATGGGATCACGTGGTCTATCCTTTACACTGCAGTAATGGGGGCGCCCATCAGGTCGCATGCATCTTATTTTTCATCAATACGACTGCGGTTACTTTCTTTTAAAGGTACATGCCCACTTAGTAGGCACAAAATGTATAATAATCCAATCATACGTGGGTAATGGCGAATGAATGTTTATTTTGCCAGAAAATGTCTCAGATGATGTCTCTGATATAAAGAACAGTTTGTGCCTACTGAGTGGGAATGTACCTTTAATGATGGCCATGTTCCAGTCTTTAACACGACGAGTCCGTCAATACCATATTTAGCAGCATTACGTGTGTAGTTAATCTGAACACTCTGCAGAGAAACGAAATTTAATCGGACGGAATCGAACGTTGTTTAAACTTGGTCCGATTAACATTTCTCTGCAGAATGTTCAGACTAACTACACAAGTAATGTTGCTAAATTTGATATTGGCTGACTCGTAGAGTTAACAGCTGAGACATGGTCGCAGTCGTATTGATTTACCTGAGACCTCATGGGCGTCGTAATTACTGCAGTGTAAACAATAGTCCACGTGATCCCATACCCCGACTACTGTCTGTTCCACGTTTTGCTGCCGATGGACAATTGGCTCTTTAACACATTACATCTAAAAATATTTCATTCTAAGTATTTTTCATCAATAACAAAAAAGCACCCTCACAAAAAAAATTATTTAATTAAATTCCATAAAATATTGATTTTATTGCCAAAAAAAAAATATCTTCCTGTGGGAATCTAACGTGAGGGCTAAAAATAGTTTTAAATCATTTTTAGCCAGGTTTTTTGAAGAAAAAAATCCAGGCTATTGGATTGGCGAAAGCCGGGCGTGCGGCGGGCGGCGTCCATCATCAATGTTAAGTTTGAGTACATTTCTTTGTTACTGTACCACATAGGACCAACAAACTTTCACAGCTTCATAACCAAGGGGTGCCCACCACATATCACTATCCAACATGTTACCTTTTTTTTAACTTGACCCATTTTTTCAGCGCAGTCGACCATTTTTCAATGTTAACTTTTCGTATTTACAATGTTAACTTTTCGTGTTTAAGTCCATTTCTTTGGTACTGTACAACCTAGGACCACCAAACTTTCACAGCTGCATAACCAAGGGGTGCCCACCACATACAACTATCCAACATGTGACCATTTGTTTTACATTGACCAATTATTCCTACGTAATTGACTTTTTCAACGTTAACTTTTTAACGTACGTCTGGTTAAAGTGTTTTGGTTAAAGTTTTTCCTCGTTATACTATATCTCTGCAACTGCTTCGCCCATTACCTTGAAACTTCACATGGGTGTTTATCATCATCCATATTTTCATTCTACCCCCCAACCGTGCGGCCCCTGTGCCCAGTGTCAAGGTCAAATTACTTTGAAATGTTTTGTTAAACTACTATATCTCTGCAACTGCTTCACCCATTACCTTGATACTTCACATGGGTGTTTAGCATCACTGTCGCGCCCGCTTGCGGAAAGCGCGATATAGTCGGCATTTTGGCATATGTCCGTCCGTCCGTCCGTACGTCCGTGTGTCCGGTTAAAGTTTTTTGGTTAATGTTTTTCCATCTACTATATCTCTTTTCTTAGTGTCCATGCCTCACCCCAAGGCGCGACATGCATGCCACGGCCATCTAGTCTACAAAAAGTTGGTATAATTATGTTATCCAAGTGTCTATGCTTGGAAAAAACCTGGCCTTCGTGGCTTTGCCTCGTTTCTTGTTCATTGATGGACTAATTTTCAAAATCTAGCTTTTGTTTTCTTATTCACATCATTTCCAAACTATCTAGCCAGGTTTCGGAGTCAATTTCCAAAATGTTAGCTATTCGACCCTCCTCCTCCTTTTTGCCCCACGTTAATGGG